>CM020179.1:45751624-45864554 GCA_009805545.1 Oryza longistaminata
GCCGCGCGCCAAGCCGCCAACCGCCCATCCCGGCCATTGCCATGCCTGGCGCCGCAATGGGCGCCTCTCTCAAAAACCTCTCCCTCCTCCCTCCTCCTCATCACCCGCCACGAGCACGAAGGTTTGCCACCGGCCGCTGCCGCTCTGGGCCTTGCTTTGAATCCGCCGCCGCGGGAGCCTTTCTTCTGATTCTTGATTTTGCAGGTAGGGGGACGACATGGCGGAGGAGGCGCCGGCCGCCGCCGCCCAAGCTCCTCTACAATTGCCGTCTCGACCGCCGCCGCTTCGCCGCGCCTTCCGTACACCGCCCCGTGCTTCAGGCACCCTCCAACTCATGGGATGCAAGGCTCGCCATGCCTTCAAGGTATAATAACGTATCTATCTTTCTATCTTCTTGTTCATCTTGATGCCCAACAATGGAAAAAAAACTGGTTGCCTGCTCTCTCTCTCTCTCTTCCGCTTAAAATTTGTTTGCCTTCTGTGCCGGAATCCATACTGGTGGCCTGACATCTGAGTGCGTCTGTGTTCTTCTCGCTTTCCGTATTTAGACTGGAAATTTTTGCGCCTTCTCGTCGTATCCAAGCGTTTTGTGTATGAGTTTGCACCGTGCTGATGTGATTAAGATCCTTTTGCTCCTTTCTGGAAATTGCTGGCCTTGTTCCTTGGTTTAATTGCATGAGAAATGCATACCGGAGTATAGTATCTCGGATGTTGTATTTTTTTTTTTTTGAGACTATATATCTTCTATTCTTAGTTGTTGTTAATACTCCCTCCGTTTCGAAATATTTGACACCGTTGACTTTTTAGCACATGTTTAACCTTTCGTCTTATTCAAAAACTTTTGTGGAATATGTAAAATTATATGCCTACATCAAAATATATTTAACAATGAATCAAATGATAGGAAAAGAATTAATAATTACTTAAATTTTTTGAATATTACGAACGGTCAAACATGTGCTAAAAAGTCAACGGCGTCAAACATTTCGAAACGGAGGGAGTATTAAACAGCAATGTTAACAGTTGGTCAATGTCTTTGGTGTATAGGACACACCTTGGCTCGTTGTTCTTGATTGCTCCAATTAATAGCACAAGATATATAGTAATACTAAGAGTTAAGTAAAAAAAGTCTCTTGGATGAAGAAGCGGTTGCAGCTGCACGACGTGATGAGGAGCACTCTTGTGTTAATCCAAAGACGTGGACAAGACAAATCTTTTGGATTTGTTTATCTGGCGCTACGGTTTCTACTACTGCCATTCAATTGTTTGTTAGTGCCACTACTACTCCAGTTAGCATACACACTGAGTCATGGATGATGTGTAATCAGCTTCTGATTGCTAGCAGTGGTATTCCAGATTTTTCTTAAAAAAATGGCATCTCTCTATGTTCAATTGCTCAATTCAAAATTCTCACGTCTGTTTGAAAAACAAAATCATTCGTCGAATATATACCAATTCATTCTTGGATCAGCTTAGAGGGGTATAGTGTGCATGCATGTATACTAACAACTGTGTGTCAGTGTTTCGTAAAAAAAATTGCAAATTGAAAAAAAAAACATTCCAAGTATTCTTTTAGAAATTGAAACCTTAGAATTTTTTTTTCTATATGCATCTTTCGTTTTATATAGTAATAGATCAAATCAAATTTGTAAGGTTTGTAGTCTCACAATTTTATTTCATTGAATTTTTAGTATGAGGTGAGACCCCTTGAAATTTTTTTAAGGATTATGTACATTCTATTCTTATGATTTGAAAATCCTATGAATCAAATAAGCACTCATACTCATTATTACTAGATTTTAAAATATTTCTGGAAGACTCTGTCTCTGAAAATAAAGGAAACCAAGAGAAATGAAAAAAGAAAAGAGAGAGAAAGGAGAGCGGGTCGCGGGGGGTGCAGACCGCGTCCGAGCCCAGTGCGCGCCAAAAAAAGGCGATCAACGGTCGCCGCGGCGCGCCGCGTTGGGTGGGCCCACCCACCTTCGTCTCCGTTGGTTAGTTTACTGTCTTCCTCTTCTTCTCCAGCTTAGCTTAGATTAGCTCGCCATGAATCACATTTTTGTTCACTCATCAGAATATCAGGCCAACAAAACAAAACCAAAAACTTGATACGCAATTACTCCTTTATCAGTTGATCGAAAAGACGAAACCAAAGAGCTAGGATAGGAGTACTGGTAGACAGTAGACGGTGGACGAAGAATCCAACTCTCTCTCTGCGTCTTTCTTTGTTTTCTTTCCTTCTTTCTTTTCTTAAAAAAAAACTAAAAGAAAAATTATACTACCTGAAATCCAACTGCTTTTGCTAGCTAATGTGTACGCGAATATTGGGAGGATTGATAAAATTGTGTACTGTCAGATTCTCTGATTTATCTGATCCAGCAAAATCAACGAAGGAGATTAAGCAAAGCAACTATCAATAACATACTTCTTCTCCTAGATGGATGGATTGTATATATGCTCTCTCCCTTTTTTTTTCGGCAATCAGTTGGCTTTAATTTCTGCTCTTCTGCTGTAAGAATAAGAATACTATTCTTCCTTCATAACCTTCGTTTCAGACTTTCAGGATCATTAAAAAAAAAAGAGGATTCTGGGAGGAAATTAAAGTGATCGTATGCAACAGTACAGATTTTACACGTGTGCGGTGCGGCTGCCGCCATTTCTTTTGACATTCTCCGTTCTTCTTCTTAGAGCAAGTTCAATAACTACTGGCTCTAATTCATCTATAGCCAATCTAATAGCCAATTCATACAATAGTTACTTACTATACTATTAATATATGGTCCCACCTGCCATATACACATTGTGTCTTGGAGTCTGTGTTGCAGCTGACTACAAATCTGTAACCCGCTGCTCTTCTCTCTCATCGTTTATCTCATTAAAATATGTTTATAGCTGGCTAATAGCCTGCTATTGTACCTGCTCTTATTCATTCATGTCAGGCTCGACTTCCTACAGCAGCATCGTGAGATGAGCAAGATTCCTCCTGTTTAATGCTTTGCGTTAGCCAGAATCTCTTTTTTTTTTCTTTGTTTCCTTTCTTCAAAAATCAAAGCAAAATAAGAAAACCAAATGAAAGGAAATCCAGAGAGATAATAAGTAATTATAACAAGCAATGGCACGAATGTATGTGTAATTGTGTTTGCTGCAAAGGGTTAGGCCTGAATCCTGAAGACCGGAGCCAAAGAAAAGAGCAGAGATGGTTAAGCAACTTGTAAGCCGAACTGTGAAGAAACCATGGTTATGCAAATTCTCATTAACCATAGATATCCATGGATATAAAATCTTTGTTTTTAAGGTGATAATTTTTAAGTAGTTTCCTTGCTTTTAGTTAAGCTGTGATTTTGTTATTTGGAGTCGTTCGTCTTGCATCCTCTATAATAAATTGATTGTAATTTGTTAGCGTACACACTGAGTCATGGATGATGTGTAATCAGCTTCTGATTGCTAGCAGTGGTATTCCAGATTTTTCTTAAAAAAATGGCATCTCTCTATGTTCAATTGCTCAATTCAAAATTCTCACGTCTGTTTGAAAAACAAAATCATTCGTCGAATATATACCAATTCATTCTTGGATCAGCTTAGAGGGGTATAGTGTGCATGCATGTATACTAACAACTGTGTGTCAGTGTTTCGTAAAAAAAATTGCAAATTGAAAAAAAAAACATTCCAAGTATTCTTTTAGAAATTGAAACCTTAGAATTTTTTTTTCTATATGCATCTTTCGTTTTATATAGTAATAGATCAAATCAAATTTGTAAGGTTTGTAGTCTCACAATTTTATTTCATTGAATTTTTAGTATGAGGTGAGACCCCTTGAAATTTTTTTAAGGATTATGTACATTCTATTCTTATGATTTGAAAATCCTATGAATCAAATAAGCACTCATACTCATTATTACTAGATTTTAAAATATTTCTGGAAGACTCTGTCTCTGAAAATAAAGGAAACCAAGAGAAATGAAAAAAGAAAAGAGAGAGAAAGGAGAGCGGGTCGCGGGGGGTGCAGACCGCGTCCGAGCCCAGTGCGCGCCAAAAAAAGGCGATCAACGGTCGCCGCGGCGCGCCGCGTTGGGTGGGCCCACCCACCTTCGTCTCCGTTGGTTAGTTTACTGTCTTCCTCTTCTTCTCCAGCTTAGCTTAGATTAGCTCGCCATGAATCACATTTTTGTTCACTCATCAGAATATCAGGCCAACAAAACAAAACCAAAAACTTGATACGCAATTACTCCTTTATCAGCTGATCGAAAAGACGAAACCAAAGAGCTAGGATAGGAGTACTGGTAGACAGTAGACGGTGGACGAAGAATCCAACTCTCTCTCTGCGTCTTTCTTTGTTTTCTTTCCTTCTTTCTTTTCTTAAAAAAAAACTAAAAGAAAAATTATACTACCTGAAATCCAACTGCTTTTGCTAGCTAATGTGTACGCGAATATTGGGAGGATTGATAAAATTGTGTACTGTCAGATTCTCTGATTTATCTGATCCAGCAAAATCAACGAAGGAGATTAAGCAAAGCAACTATCAATAACATACTTCTTCTCCTAGATGGATGGATTGTATATATGCTCTCTCCCTTTTTTTTTCGGCAATCAGTTGGCTTTCATTTCTGCTCTTTTGCTGTAAGAATAAGAATACTATTCTTCCTTCATAACCTTCGTTTCAGACTTTCAGGATCATTAAAAAAAAAAGAGGATTCTGGGAGGAAATTAAAGTGATCGTATGCAACAGTACAGATTTTACACGTGTGCGGTGCGGCTGCCGCCATTTCTTTTGACATTCTCCGTTCTTCTTCTTAGAGCAAGTTCAATAACTACTGGCTCTAATTCATCTATAGCCAATCTAATAGCCAATTCATACAATAGTTACTTACTATACTATTAATATATTGTCCCACCTGCCATATACACATTGTGTCTTGGAGTCTGTATTGCAGCTGACTACAAATCTGTAACCCGCTGCTCTTCTCTCTCATCGTTTATCTCATTAAAATATGTTTATAGCTGGCTAATAGCCTGCTATTGTACCTGCTCTTATTCATTCATGTCAGGCTCGACTTCCTACAGCAGCATCGTGAGATGAGCAAGATTCCTCCTGTTTAATGCTTTGCGTTAGCCAGAATCTCTTTTTTTTTTCTTTGTTTCCTTTCTTCAAAAATCAAAGCAAAATAAGAAAACCAAATGAAAGGAAATCCAGAGAGATAATAAGTAATTATAACAAGCAATGGCACGAATGTATGTGTAATTGTGTTTGCTGCAAAGGGTTAGGCCTGAATCCTGAAGACCGGAGCCAAAGAAAAGAGCAGAGATGGTTAAGCAACTTGTAAGCCGAACTGTGAAGAAACCATGGTTATGCAAATTCTCATTAACCATAGATATCCATGGATATAAAATCTTTGTTTTTAAGGTGATAATTTTTAAGTAGTTTCCTTGCTTTTAGTTAAGCTGTGATTTTGTGATTTGGAGTCGTTCGTCTTGCATCCTCTATAATAAATTGATTGTAATATTTTTGAAGTAAAGATTAGAATGAATTCTATTATTAAAGAAAAAAGTATATAATAAATTGATTGTAATTTTTTGAAGTAAAGATTAGAATAGATTCCATTATTAAAGAAAAAAAAGTAGAGCAGAGATATACAAAGACTAGTAGGATGGTCGGTCTACAAGAGCGGTGACGGTGCCTGAACTGACTGACCGACCATTTCAACATTCAAACTGCCTGCTTCACACGTTCATTTATTCAGAAATCAATTATCAATAGGAAGATTATATTACAGATAGGCTAACATGTTCATTTGTGATTGGATAAGAGTAGTACGTAACCCTTGACCATGCAGTTCAACATTGTACTACTCCTCTACCTCCTTGCCGACCTCTCTACAGAAGAGCAGCCCCTTCAGAAAACGAAAGGTTGTTCTTTTCTTTTCAGATGAGAAAACAAAGAGTTTGGACTTTGGAGTAATAGCTTGATCTTTTTTTTTTCTCCTCTCTTTGTCTATCTCAGATGGTTACAAAGACCTTATTAGTTGTGATCACACTGTGCTGGTAGAGCATATATCACCTGCTGCTACAGTTAAGGGAGCAACAATTGTTCAGAATTTCAGAACAGGAAATCAACTTGAGTTCAAACACAGGGAATGACAACTTGGGGGGTGTTTAAGATCCACCGGCAAATTATTTTGTCCTGTCACATCGAACGTTTGAAGACATATATGGAGTATTAAATATTGACGAAAAAATAACTAATTACACAGTTTACGTGTAAATTGCGAGACGAATCTTTTAAGCCTAATTACGCCATGATTTGATAATGTGGTGCTACAGTAAACATTTGGAAAGGGATGCCATACTGTGCTATATGAGCTTTTGGCCCAATAGTAAACAAATGGGCCTCCATTATTGAATACTCCTCTCGTAGTATCATCTCATGTCAGTTGATGCTGCTCCATGAACAAACTGTAGGAGTATGTCAATTATCATTATCATTATTGGTATTATATGGTGGCATTCGTTCCGAATGAATAATTGTAGCCTCATTCCGGCAAAATTTTTGAGAAATAATAATACAGGTGAGGTGATTGATAATTGATTCAGGGAATGCAGTGCAGTGCAGTGCAGTGCAGCTCAGCAGCAGCTATATACGGGACCGGACCGGACTAAGACGAGATTATTCCTTCCATGGATTCCATACTTCCATGTATCTTCTATATCATTTGGAGATATATAATCATCACCACAATGTCCTCCTCCTACTATCAGATGTCCATGATTGTCATCAGACCAACAAGACGATGAACACCAGCTTTCTTTCTGGGTCATCTTGATCAACCGCTTCTCTGGGTCATCTTGATCAAGGAAGAAAAGCTTTGCAGCCCAGGCATCAATGGTGGTGATGGTGGTGGTTGTGAGAGAACGGCCACCATCTCCTCTTCCTCGTCGTCTGCGACCTCGGCGCATCTGATTTACAAAAAGAACCAAGAAACAACAACAGCTTCAGATTGATTCTTGAGGCGAACAAGACAGCAGCAGCTTGTGTAATGGTGGATGCATACGCTGGCGACGAAGACCGGACATGCATTGCATCGTATGCCAATGGCAGGCAGGGCCTACTCACCGTTCTGCGGATATATGGAGTTGTAGTGAACCTCCGCCCAAAAGCTCAACAGCACCACTGCAATCAATCAAGTCAAATGGGGAGCATCAGATCAAGCCAAACCTGTCATCATCTATGATATATTCCACTATGATCACTTGCCATGTGCATATTAGTACCTTTGTTGGACTTCTGAACCTTTGGTTGGATCTCAATGTAGCATGTATCCTTGAACGATGTCATCACAAAAATCTTCACTCCATACTGCAGCACATTGTAGCGTTACATTAGAACGGCTTTGGAAATAAAAAAGACTAGTCTTTGTCAGCTCTGATTTGTTATGCCATGAACGAGACAGCAGGGAGAGAGATTTGTATAAACACCTTGTCAGCAGCAGCCTGTAGAGTCACATGGTCACCCCATTCACCATTTCTGTTAGTTTATGCACTAAAACATCTGTTAGGCAAGCATTCACATGCATTTGGTTTGTATTAACAACAAATGATTGAATTGCTGTGGAACATACCGTGATACTTTCTCCAAGTAATCGTCATATGCCATGGGGACATATCCATCGTAGGCATCACGGTTACTTTTAAGCTGGGAGACGGATGGTTTATCAGAAGGAAGAGCGATGGAAGGATGCAAAATAAAGCTTGAAACTAGGGATCCTGGAGCAAAGATTAATGCAGATATTTACCTGGCTCATAATCTGCTGCCTCACAAACTCATGGTGATCGGGACTTTGATACAGTTGATCTGATAGTGCCCGAAACTGGGGAGGTTGAGGAAACACAATCAGCACCAATTGATACGTCTTTCACAACGCATGTTTAACAGCAGTAATGAAACTTTATACTAATATTCACGCACATGGTCTACCCCAACTGCTGATATGGTAATGCTAAAACTTCACTATGAACACAATAGGATAACCATGTGCCAAAGCAGAGGGGGAAAAAGGAAAGATATTTTTAGGGGAAAAAAGGTTTAATAGGGAAAAGAGCCAAGCATCATGGTGAGGTTGTTAGTCGGTACTAACCTGACAGTTGCCATCTCCTTTCACCTTGTGCTCAACTAATTCATACAACCTCAACCTACAAGATTACATAAATACAAATTTAAAAACTCAACATAGATACAGCATGTATAGTAAAAAAAAAAGTTAAGGAAAAACTGAATCATATGTTAGTAACTTGGCCCATCACAGAAAGCACAATTCTTTCAGAGGCATTTGTAACACAAACAGGATATGATAAGGTGTGAGGCTTGCATATATAACACAAAAGCAGTATATCACTTAGAACTGAAACTAAGTTGACCTTTCTGTCAGCCTTTCATGGTCCATGGTAGCTTCATCGACTGAAGGGATCTCTCCATTAATTTTAGGAACATGCTGGACAAGGTAGAAACAAGTACTTTAACCAAATGTGAGAATGTAGAGAGAGACGCCAAACTAATTCACAGTAGGTTCATTTCCATCTGATTTCTGAACAATTATTGGAAAAGAAAAGGACAGTAGCTCTACTGCTATGCAACAGTATAACACTGTGGGATAATACTAGTTTAAAGCAATAACTAGCATGGTTTTAGTTATTTGAGAAGTTCTGAACTTCAGATAACTGTTGTGCCTTGAAATTATGCTGATACTATGCACTTCGTGCATTTATGTTTTCTCAGGATACACACAACATGGGCAAGCAATAACATATGGCAACCACAATGACACAAGAAATTCAGTATACATGGCTTGAAAGCAAAACTCAATCCACAAAACTTGGACAAAAACAGACCAAAGAATATCCAAATTTAATTGTTCTTTCAATGTACCTAAAGACTCATGGAAGCATTTGCTGTCACATCCGTTATTTAAGTCCAAAGACATTTAAAGGAAGTGGTCCAATTGACAACGATATAAAGCGATACTCCCTCTCAATGAGATTTTAGCCATGGATTAATAAACATATAAAGGTGTTTTGTAAATATATTAGCTACTATCGACCGTGCTTAGTAGCTACTAACTTAATAATAAAGCAACTGCTCCATGTTTCATTTGGTGAATTGAACAGATGTTAGGTCCTTCCTAGTTTCCTTTGAAGCAAAACTTCCTATCTTCTGGTGGTTCATGATGCAGATCAAAAATCATAACAACACTACTTATTAACCTGGCTTCAAAGGGTCAATAGACTTACGGGAACTGGCACCATGGGGTAAAACCTCTTTCCTACTTCTTCATCCATTGGGAAACTGTCGTCAGTGTCCGGGCATGAATTGGAACTAGTCGGCTCTATATAGACTGTGTCATGGTCATGCTCACCAGCATTTCCTGCACCACACCAAAAGCATTAGGGGGAAAGGCAGAAGGAACAAATATTTTGCGAGTCAAATTACAGATATTTTCACTACCAGGATGGTAGATGCCTACTGATGGGTTGTACAAATCATATGTCAGTGCAGAAGAATGCAAGTGCGTCTCATCCGGATGTGATGCATCTGCAGAACCAAAATCATATACATGAGGAACACTATCTCATTTTTCATAGTTTTTTCTGTAAATACATGCATGTCGTTCCACAAAACTACCTCTAGCATAATGGAGGTCACAATAGTTGCCATCACCGTAACCATGAGGAGGTCCATAGTACCCGATAGGAGCAAAAGGGTCACGGAAAAGGTCGTAACCCCAGTGGAAATTTTGATCTTTCTCACACATGTTCATCCGTTGAAATCAAGCTCTGTCAAAAACACTGCCCTGGCAAGAAGATTACGATTTAAGCGTCAGGGTATTAACACCAGATAGAGAGAGGAAAAAAAAAGGCTGATATTCTCGGCTTCATCAAAGTTGAGCTCTGGTGACTGGTGAGACTTGACAGAAATGCATCATTTCATCATCACATTAAATGTGTGATGATAAGAATGGCAGATTGCAGACAGCTAACGAATCATTACACAGTCCTCCAGGGACCACGGTGGAATTATTAGATACTCTAGCGCGTCCTGTGTATCACTCCAAGCAACCAAATCAGCAACCTAATACTAATAAGCAAGAACAAAACCTTTTTCGTTCGCTGCACACTGACTGAAAGGGTCCAATATCGTTATCCCCACCACACCAACAAACTAAAGGTTGCAACGGTCTAACAATTCAGTCCAAGCCAATCCAATACTTTTCTTTAGCAAACTTAAAATAGCCTACTGCTTTGTAACTACATCTGATATGTGCGTTTAACCTTTTGATACGAACAATTAAGCTAGTATTAATTAAAAAAATAACTATAGCTGTATCTAGGTATATTGCTTTTCCGCACAGCTATTGTCTCAAGGAGAACCAATGATGAAAAAGTTGCAAAAGTATTATAATCCAACAAGCTTTTCCCAATCGAAGACAAACAAAGAAACAAACACACGGTTTTGACCTAAAGTGTAGCTTCAACGATCATGAACCAAACTGCTGCTACCTTAACATGCAAGATTGCAGCTTTCTTCCTTTCGGTTCATGGACCTAATCATTTCCTATAAAGAAAAGCGAAAAACATAATACAAAAAAGCAACCCTTTTTGTTGCACCATTGCCAGTTCATAAGCTTACAAAATCACCAGACAGCGCGATAATCCGGCCTAGAAACTCCCAAAAAAAAAAACGCAATATGAAACGAGATGATAACCAAAAAAAAAATCAGTACACGAACATCTCAAGATCACAGTTTTTCCCTCCTGCAACCGCATCGATCAACAAAGCTATGGGAGTAAATAAACTGTAATTAGAAAAAAAAAGAGGAATATTCGAGGAAAAAGGACTAACCGCGTGTGCTCCACCTACGACGAAATTCCTCGCGTCCGTGAGGGGATTCTGCAGTCGAAAAAATTGGATCCTTTCGACGGCGAGCCCTGCGATTCCCCGGAATACGATCCTGATCGCTCCTAATCGCCGCCGCCAAGAGCGCGGATAGGAGTTGGGGACGCGAGGGTAGAAGAGGGATCGAGAGGTCGAGGAAAAACCGGAGCAGATTACGTCGCCGCGGCAGATCCACGGCCACTCTACGAGTCCACACCACACGGGGCAGAACTCACCGCTCGGCTCGCCGCCGGCGAGGCACGTCCGCGGCGGAGGAGCAGCGGCGGTGGTGGATGACAACGCCGATGAGCGGCGGCGGCGGCGAGGGATCGTTCGGGAGGAGGCGGGCAACCACCCGGCCGCATGAAATCGACGCGCGAAGGAGTCGAGAGCCGCCAGCCACCGGAGAATTCGTGGTGGGATTGAAGCGCGGCGAGAGAGAGAGATTGCTGCGTGCAACGAGCGCGGCGAGAGGGAGAAGAAGAAGATGAGACGAGCGAAAAAAACTGCTTTTTTTTTTTGTGTGTGTTCTTCAGTTTTTTTTTTTGGATGGCATATGCTGCTTGTGTTTATAGCGTGGTGCGTGTGTGTTTTGTGGATAGGTCCTCATAAATTTTTGTTGTTTGTTTGTGGGGTTGGAGTGAACAAGATGGGCTTCTCCTCTTGTGTGGCGGCAAGGACGACGGCTCTTTGAAATTTTTTTTGGTTGTTTTATTTATGACATTTTGTTGACCTTTTGTTTGAATTTGATGAGAAAAGATTGACCTAGGAATTAGGTAGGAGTATGCCAGAATTGATTTTAAAGACTAGTGATTAATAAAATGAATTGGTTTTTAATACTACGTCTCAGACGGTGTGCTCGTCTGATTAAACAAAGCCGTCGTGTAATTTGACCGGTTTTTTCTATGTTGTTCTTTTTCTACCTTTTTTGTCGAGTTGTGCAGAGTTCATATTGTAGGTTTTAGAAGCTAACTTATTGTAGTGATTTAAAATGGATACATATTGATAAATATGGTGCACCTTTCTTCGTAGCCACATGATTTTTGCCATGTGTTGACATGGCAAATATAAGGTCTTTTTTATCCAAATAAAAGAGTCATTGTATAAGTTATGTATGTTTTCAATTTTTTTGTTAAATTGTGCTAAGTTCATTGTAAGTTTTAAGAGCTAATTTCGTATGTGCTAGTATTTAAAATTGATAAATATTGAGAAAAATATGGTTTATCTTTCTTCGTGGCCACATGCTTAGTCGATGTTGACATTTGTAGCATGGCAAACATATGGCCCATAACAACAATAGTACCACTAGCTATAACTAACATAATAGACCGCACTGTGTTGGGGGAATGGAAGGACTGAAACATGGATATCGATAATATTGTGATAACACATGCTTTCTGCGTAATGGGTTAGGCAAAAAAGAACTCGTGTCTCAAGAGTTTCCTTTTGTAGACATATTGTTAGCTATGTATGAATTGGTTCAATTTAGAGAAAACAAGGAAATTGGTGATAAAACTCCACTATAGTTTGTTCAAAATGCACTAATCATAATCCCTTGAGAATATTCTAGTACCCTATTTCTAATAGAAGAGGTGCATGCTGAAAATCGCTCCAACAAATCCGCTTAAGAAAAACTGCAAAGTTTTGAACTCGAAGGCTTTTCCAAGGGATGCATGTTAAAAATTGTTTCAACCTCTCACCAAAACAGACAAGAGGTATATCACTGAAAATTAATACCCAGCCATATGGGTATATGCAGTGCGCGAATTCGTTTATATCCCCACCCAATTAGAATTAGAGGAAATAAAACATAAATGGAGAAAGTTCTCATGATAAGATCAGCCAATAGAAGAAAAAAGTCCCTAATTTTTCAAACCATTCTAAGCATGTGAAAGGTCAATAGCCTAAAAAAAAAAAACTCTACTTTGTGCAAGTGATAAGAGATAATATGAAAGATTTTCCTGTTTTTCCTGATTTTCTTAAGATTTTTTTGAACATGACCATGAATAGACTTATAAATCTCGATATATACATATATAATGTATATTATAGACTTGTGTATGTTTTCATTTTTTTTGTTAAATTGTGCTAAGCTCATTGCAAGTTTTAAAATCTATTTTCGTATGTGCTAGTATTTAAAATTGATAAATATTGAGAAAAGATGGTTTATCTTTCTTCGTGGCCACATGCTTTGTTGATGTCGATATTTGTAGCATGGCAAAACATATGACCCATAACAACAATGGTACCATTAGCTATAACTAACATAATAGACCACAATGCGTTGGGGGAATGGAAGAATTGGAACATGGATATCAATAATATCGTGATAACGCAGGCTTTTTGCTTAATGGGTTAGGCAAAAAAAAGAAAACAAGTGCATCAAGAGTTTCCTTTTGTAAACATATTGTTAGCTATGGATGAATTGGTTGAATTTTAGAGAAAGAGAATATAGCTTAGGATTGATATCAACCTAAACCTAACTAGGCTCAGGATTGGTCAGATAACACGCAAAGACTCAATAATACCTGCACTATTATTTCCTCCACTCTCAATAACTGACATTCATCCCACTTTAACCAAAAATTACTCCTAAGTAATTACGAGTTGTATGGTTATATATAAGACGTTACACATTTCGATAATATAACATACTTGCAAGTATTTACAGATTTCAGTAAAACAAGACCAGCATCCAAGGTATAAACTTGAACATCGTCATTATCTACTTCAATAACGGAGGGAGCACTACTGCCATGATCAAGCTAAAACGAGTACTAACTAACTAAGTGGTGGTGATTAGGAAAAGCACTGCCTTGCGTTGGATTTTTTTTTTTAAAAAAAAAATCACTGTACTGACTGGGTGATGAATCACGCTGCATTTCCATTTTCTCCATTTGGGTGGCCGTGAGCCCATGAAGTAAAAAAGTAAATATGGTAGTAATTAGAAGAAAACAGAGGGGGCAAGGTGAAAAGCGGCGCGCGGCGCACCGTCGACCAGTGGAATCGCGTCAGCGGGTAGTGGGGCCCACGTGAGCAGTGGGGGCGTTGACGTCAGCGGTACGCGAGGGAAGGGGGGGTGGGGCTCGCGTTCCGAGGGAATCTGAGCGCTCTGTTGGGCATCTGACGTCTGTCAGGGGGCGGTGGGTCCCACCGGGGGGATCGTACCCCCGGATGCGTCCAACTGGAGGGCTTTGGCTTTCAGTTTCAGAGGGTCAGGGTGAATTGTGTGAGTCCAAACCCCTCTCTCTCTCTCTCTCTCTTGTTTTTGTCCTTCAACATCAACCCCAATTTACTCATAGTATTTCTTGTTTTTTTAATCTATACTATGTACTGTACTCCTACTACCGCTATAGGAAGTGATATATATTTATTATTTTATTTTATTTTAATGGTCATAGAGAGGATACACGTGGACGCATTACTATACACGTACTAAACCACAAAGACATACCCCTTCCGTCCCTAAAAAATCCAATCCCTACGTGTCTAGGTTAATAGCTAGGAATGTTTTTTTACATAGTATTATGAATATCGTTTATCACAAGTGCACGACCTGTGTGTATAGATGAAGACTAGGATCAAATCATGAACCTTACTAAAGTATAAAAGTAAGCTTCCGCTGGCTGTGTGTCTAGGGGTGTTTGATTATCGGTCACAATTTATCACGTTTTTAAACTGTTTTATTGTAGCCACAGTCCATATAAATTAGGTCCCACACATCAGGGACCAAAAAAAAAAAGTGTAGCTTGCTAATTGAGGTGTGGCCAAGAATTTGATTGTCTCAACTTAGATAAACATAGCATATTTATCAGCAAATGATGATAAAGTATGTTGCAAACCACATCCTCTTAGTCTCATTTTTACCTTTATCATATTACTTTTCCTTTTTTATTCATTTCATTTGTTTGACTATCTTCTATTCTTTTTTGAAGAAGAATTTTAGAACTAAACTCGGCCTAAGTTCTCGAGTGAAAGTAAATATACCTGGCTGTGTTCTTACATAAGTTTCTCAACTCATCTCCCTCGTTTTCCGCGCGCACGCTTTTCAAATTGTTAAATGGTGTGTTTTTTGCAGAAAGTTTCTATATGAAAGTTGCTTAAAAAAATCATATTGATCCTTTTTTTAAAAAAATAGCTAATACTTAATTAATCACACGCTAATAAACCTTTTTTGTACGCACGGTTCCGGTTGAGAACACGCTGGAGCGAACACAGCCCTTATATGTTTGGACCTCATACAAAGATCGTGTTTTTTCCACGTCTCTAAAATACTTTTAACTTTAAAATAAATATTTTACTGTATTGCTTATATCGTTTGGTTAAACTATGCCAAAGAATAATTGTTGTTGCATCCTGGCCATGCATGATGGGCTTGAATTAAAACCATTATCATTTCTACCATTTGTCATATCTTCCCGTCGTCATCAACAGGTAGATTAATTAGTTCTCTAAACCTTCTCAATGTTCATCTCGACACCTAATTGATACTCCGGACATAGAGCATGTCCGGATACGTTGTAATAGGACGTGCCACATTCATCTAAAATTCCTTATATTTTGAGACGGAAGAAGGACTATGACTGAATGATGTGTAGTAGTCTTTATATTCTGAAAGGTGATGTGTAGTACTCCCTTTATCCCATAAAAAACTAACCTAGTACCAGATATGACACATCCTAGTACTACGAATCTGGACATACATATATGGCTGTGTTTAGATCCAAAGTTTAGATCCAAACTTCAGTCCTTTTCCATCACATCAACCTGTCATACACACACAACTTTTCAGTCACATCATCTTCAATTTCAACCAAAATCCAAACTTTGCGCCGAACTAAACACAGCCTATGTCTAGATTCATCGTAAATATGTCACATCTTGTCTTGATTCGTTTTTTATGGGAGTATGGGACAGATGTAGTACTCCGTAGCTTTTTACCAGGTACTCCCTCCGACCAAAAAAAAGCAAACCCTAGGTTTGCGTGTCCAACTTTGACTGTCCGTCTTATATGAAATTTTTTTATAATTCGTATTTTTATTGTTGTTAGATGATAAAACATAATTAATACTTTGTGCGTGACTTCTCTTTTTAATTTAAATATGGTAATTAGAAGAAAACAGAGGGGGCGAGGTGAAAAGCGGCAGCGCGGCGCACCGTCGACCAGTGGAATCGCGTCAGCGGGTAGTGGGGCCCACGTGAGCAGTGGGGGCGTTGACGTCAGCGGTACGCGAGGGAAGGGGGGGTGGGGCTCGCGTTCCGAGGGAATCTGAGCGCTCTGTTGGGCATCTGACGTCTGTCAGGGGGCGGTGGGTCCCACCGGGGGGATCGTACCCCCGGATGCGTCCAACTGGAGGGCTTTGGCTTTCAGTTTCAGAGGGGTCAGGGTGAATTGCGTGAGTCCAAACCTCTCTCTCTCTCTCTCTTGTTTTTGTCCTTCAACATCAACCCCAATTTACTCATAGTATTTCTTGTTTTTTTAATCTGTACTATGTACTGTACTCCTACTACCGCTATATGAAGTGATATATATTTATTATTTTATTTTATTTTAATGGTCATAGAGAGGATACACGTGGATACATAACTATACACGTACTAAACCACAAAGACATACCCTCTGTCACATTAAAAAACTAATCTTAACATCGATGTGTTTAGACTTATAGCTAGGAATGTTTTTTTTTTTTTTACAAAGTAGTGTGTCTACGGCCCTATCGGTTGGCTTATTACAGGAATAAGCCAAACGGCATATTTGCAAACGAAAAATAGTCCATGAACAAAGGTTGAAAAATAAACTTCGATGAAAAAACTCCAAAATCAACTTTAAATTTAAGGTTGAAAATTCAATTTTTTTTCTAATAAGCACAAATATAAGCGAAAAGATAATGATCACATCATGAACCTTACTAAAGTATAAAAGTAAGCTTCCGCTCGCTGCGTGCTTAGGGGATTTGATTATTGGTCACAGTTTATCACGTTTAAGATTAGATATGTTTAATCAATTTGACAACTGTTTAGTTGTAGCCGCGTACCATAGTTATGGTAAGATTATCTTCTAATAAATTAGATCTCACACATCAATGACAACAAAAAAAATTGTAGCCAGATTTTCATAGGCTTGCTAAATAAGGTGTGGCCAAGAATTCGATTATCTCAACTTAGATAAACATAGCATTATTTATCAGCCAATGGTGATAAAGTATGGTTGCAAACCACATCCTTTCAGTCTCATTTGTACCTTTAGTCATATTGTTTTTCCTTTTTATTCAATTCATTTGTTTGACTATTTCTCTTCTTTTTCGATTATGGAGTATATAGAAAACATACGTGCACACTCTGCTAGTATCTATCAACACTACCCGTGTAATATCTTTTTAACACGCTTAAATAAGCTATAGAGGATGAGTAAGAGGGATAAATTCGTGAAACTCACCAAGTTCTCGAGTGAAAGTAAACATACCTTATGTGTTTGGACCTCATACAAAGAGTGTGTTTTTTCCACGTCTCTAAAATACTTTTAACTTTAAAAGAAATATTTTACTGTATTGCTTATTATATCGTTTGGTTAAACTATGCCAAACAATAATTGTTGTTGCATCCCGGCCATGCATGATGGGCTTGAATTAAAACCATTATCCTCTACCATTAGTCATATCTTCCCGTCGTCATCAACAGGTAGATTAATTGGATCTCTAAACCTTCTCAATGTTTATCTCCACACCTAAATGATACTATGATAGAAGTAGTCTTTATATTTTGAAAGGTGATTTGTACTCCCTCCGTCCTAAAATAAGCACAGCCATGAGTTTTCGTGTCCAACTTTAATCTTCCGTCTTATTTGTTTTTTTCTTGAAAAACTAAAAAGCATAAGTCACGCATAAAGTACTATTCATATTTTATAATATAATAACAACAAAAATACTAATCATAAAAAAATTTCAAATAAGACAGACGATCAAAGTTGGACACGGAAACTGATGAATGTGTTTATTTTGGGACGGAGGTAGTAGGTTTTTACCAGGTATGTACGTATATGTTGCTTCAGCTACACCCTCTTGCTGTTCTCTTTCACGGTACCTGATTGATATACAGAGGTGATGGCTGGAATTAATTGTGGTGTCATGCTCAAGCTTGTGCTTTTCACTATTTGTGATAGGGAAAACAAACAGAGAAAATCATTACTGATCCGTGAAGAGGAAAAAAAGTATTATTTAGGCTAAAAAAAGTAGGCTCAGAGATCATAATCATGATGACTTGGATGAGATGCTTGTGCAATTAGGCACCTCCAAAAGCTGGACATTCGGATGGTAGATAGATTGAGTGACCCCAGCAAAATCATCATAAATATAAAAGCTTCCAAATATAAGTCGAACTCACTTGCGCACACACCACACTCATGTTTATAAAGAGATTGGGCTTATCCTTACATAGTGTGGGTACATGCTTCACCATTAAATGCACCCACGTGTATATGAAATACTTTTGAGGTTAAATCTCAAAAAAATACGAGCATCCATAGAAAGAACTTCAATTAAGTAGAAAAGTTTCAATACATGAAGCTTAAAAATATATTCACTGTTGTTCATGTCAATTCATCTGAAAGCTTAGGTTCAGAAAGGGAAGATAAGTATATACGAGAAATAAACATCCAACATGACGACTGAGTTTTACAATGTGAAAAAAAAGGAACTTTTCAGAACATAACAAAACTAGTGATGCTTGGACGGTTTTAACTTTTACGAGGGAAAATGATTCCAAGTATATATGACGAAACCGAAAGGAAAAACTGAAAGGGTCATGAATGGTGTCACATCCTTGGCCTTGATAGGCGATGATGCCACCATCTTCAGATAGAAACAGGTTGGAAAATTGAAGAGTTATGAACTCTTCTTCCCATATGAAAATATACAGCCGCCTGATTTTCAATCCGATGAAACAATATCAGATTTTCAGGAATTCATCCTTGTGACAGCAAGTTAATTCTACTTTCAGTCTTTTCCTCGCTGGGTTCGCAAGCTGTATAAATCAATGGAGATTCTGAATCCAGCTAGCTAAAACAGTGACTGGTACAAGCAGCAGCACAAAATACACAGATAGGAGATGGGCGTGTTGTTGCTTCAGAATGCAGGCAGACTTCGCCATCAGCTGCAACTGGCAAATACCAGGCGATGGAATGGAGTGGATGTGTGTGAAGAGGACAAGGCAAACCATGTGCCCTGCACCGCATCTCAGGCAGAATTTCTAGGCCAGAAACATGCATGTGTTTGCTTGCTTCCCTGGAAATCAAACACACCAGAAGAATATTTTTCTAGAAACACGGTACAAACACAAACGCTCACATACGTGCGTACACACAACCTATTCCCATGAACACATCCAAGAGATTGAACCAGTGTGTCTTGAGATCGATGAAGTCAGCACAGATACCTCTCTCCGCCTCTAATCACTAAAACAAAAATAAGCCGTGAATATAAACATTAATATCAAGTCTAAAGCTTAAACCAGGATAGGTAAGTTCTACCATAAATGACCTAACTAAATGAGCTACACTTGGTACCAGAAGAATATTTTTGCTAGACAGTAGTACAGTTGAGAACTTTGCTGCACTGTCAATTTAGGGTGAAAAAGATGGCATCTTTGCTGCTGTAACAATGGGGACACGATCACAAGGTTGATAGCCACACACCATGTGCAGATATCTGAAGATGATAGTGAACAGGGAGAAAGAAATCCTTCCCTTTATTCCCCTCTGCATCCAACGTGGGAATTAAGCCTGAACTCTTGTTAGCCAGGAGTTGTAGCAGCAAATTAGCAAGCACTTTCGTTTCGGCACGCGAACCGAGACGGATCGGGTTTTTGTCAAAATTGAAAGGTGCCCAACAATGGCATGCCCACCACCAAAATCTGCCGAAATTTCTGCTCAGTTATATCATATCACGAAAAAGTTTAGAAGACGACGTTTCATGGAATGGAAGAAAGTCTGAAGAATTCCTTTGCTTCCAGTCACTCACAGTGCTTTTCTACAGAAGCCACAAGAAGGTGACCACCACAACCAGAAAAGTATTCAGAGAAATTTGTCACCACACCAGGATGCTCTCTGCACAGAATCTTCACCATGAATTGGACCATCTTGGATAGGAAACCATCATGCAGCCTGCCCGTTGGACTTGGATCATGGACAGACAAATTGACTTGTATTTTCAGTTTCTGAAGCTCAAATTGTGCAAAATCTGCACATTTAGTTTTCCCAATTGGAAGAAGGGTCTCTTTCAATCTGCACCGCCGAGTCTTATCTTAATCAAAAGAATGGCTAGCATAGTAGCATGTAACGCCGGCCATCGGATCATTCTGAAATCGAGGTTGAGATAAGCTCAATATTCCGATTGGCCGGCGGCAAATCCATCATTCAGGTCACATCTTGCCTCAGGCTGTGTTTAATTCGTGTGCCAATTTTTTTTTAAAGTATACGGACACGCATTTGAAATATTAAACGTAGACTAATAACAAAACAAATTACAAATTCCGCCGGTAAACTGCGAGACGAATCTATTAAACCTAATTAATCCATCATTAGCAAATGTTTACTGTAGCACTACATTGTCAAATCATGGCATAATTAGGCTCAAAAGATTCGTCTTGCGATTTACATGCAAACTGTGTAATTGAGTTTTTTTTCGTCCACATTTAGTGATTCATGCATGTGTCCAAATATTTAATGTGACGGAAAAGTTGAAAGTTTGAAGAAAAAAATTAAATCTAAACACGGCCTCAATCTGAATCATCCCCAGCAATCCAATCCCCTTTTCTTTCATACAAGAAAGCTCATCTTCTTTTTTTCTTTTCTTTTCATATTGCACAACCAAGATCTATATTACATGATGAGAAAAGCCACAGGGATTATACTGAACACAAGGAATCTATAACCTCAAGATGCATCACACAGAACGGGATGATTACATAGAAGAACCCTACAAGATAAAAAGCTTCACACTGCAACTCAAGTACTCAACTGTGAGCCCGAAATGGGCTCAGATCACCCCAAGGATAAGCATACAGAGGAAGAAGAGCTTTATCCCTATGAACAACTTAGCTATATACTTACAGGCAGGAGGCTACTGTATTCTCAGCAAGTCTTTATGATCTCAGGCTTCCAGCCCCGCCATACAATCTGCCGGCAGCCGAATTTGAATTCTTGGAACCTTCTCTTCAGTGACCCCTTCTTTGGCCGCTTTGCGCCTGGTTCAGAAACCGACCCATGGTAGTGCAGAGGAGGCTGTGGTGTGCCGGTCTCGATGCTGGCCACAATCTTCTGAACCATCTCATACACCTCACTCATCTTTGGGCGCGACTTTGGTAGCCGGACGAGACAGCGGTTCGCCACACTAGCCAGCTTTGTCATGGACTTGAGGTTGTAGTGCCCCTCTAGCCGTGGGTCTATGATGATGGGGAACCTCTTGATATCAGATATGTATGGTTTCACCCAATCCAGGAGCTTCTGCTCACCCTTTGGGCGGTTCCGGTCAATGGGACGGCGGCCGGTGATGAGCTCATAAAGGAGCACACCATAGCCCCATATGTCACTCTTGGCAGTGAGGCGTCCGGTCTGGATGTACTCCGGAGCTGCATACCCAAGAGTTCCCACGACCTGTGAATTTCAGATGTTAGGTTCAGTGAAAGAACAAAGAAGTGAGGCTTTGAAATTTAGTACAGGGAGAATCTACTTGGAAATTTAGTGCAGGGAGAATCTATATATTATATCATTTGTAATATTATAAAGCATGCTTAGCATCAACACTTTAAACTGAACTTTCACTACATGGTGTTGGTTTTTTGTAAACAAGTGAAGGGTCCGTTTTCCCTTTTATTTTAGTTAAATATATGAGTGCTGCATTCCTAGATGCTAGTGCCTTTTGACTGCTTCAGAAACTATGATACATAAATCAGAGATCAATTCTGTATCCAAGACAATTCTAGTGGAGCAACTGAGTGTCCAACTTCGTTGTTATAAAAAATGGATCCTGTTATAGACGTGAAACAGAATCAACTTACTAAATGCATACTTATCAATTATTATCGAGATTTTCTTTATCTTAATTCCTCTTAGGTCATCACGCATTTTTTTTGCCAATACACCAAGTTAAAGACTCTGGGGGCAGAAAATCCAGTCACAATACGAAAGTGCAAAATGGTTCTCTACTTTTTTTAAAAAAAAAAATGCGGGTAGTGTAAAATGGTTCTTGGTATATCAATACACATACCGCTGTAGAGACATGGGTCAGGCCTTCTGATGGTCCATGCCTAGCCAATCCAAAGTCAGATAACTTTGCATTCCAGTTCTCATCTAACAGAATGTTAGATGTTTTTAGGTCACGGAAGATAACCTGCATGTATATATTAAGTTTAGCACCATAGATATAGCAGACAAAAAAAGCCTAAAGAAGTGCATCTTTCAACATTTCATTGCAGATAGGAAGTGATGCAACATTGCATAACTGTTTCAGGTACAACTGGTAGCAATTTTCATCATCAGAGGGCAAAAGAGTTACCTGAAATTCCATCTCTTCATGCAGATACTTCAGTCCCCGAGCAGCGTCCAGAGCTACTTTTAGTCTCATTGGCCATGATAGAGTTGAGTTTGACCTACTTGACAAGTGATCATCCACGCTTCCATTAGGCATGTAT
Organism: Oryza longistaminata; assembly: GCA_009805545.1. NCBI lineage: Eukaryota > Viridiplantae > Streptophyta > Magnoliopsida > Poales > Poaceae > Oryza > Oryza longistaminata. The sequence goes on from CM020179.1 coordinate 45,774,231, forward strand.
TCGTATACTAGGAGACGCTGTACACCCCTTTCATCATCTTCAGCACAGTAGCCAATTAGTTTGACGAGGTTTGGATGCTCTACAATCCCAAGCACATTCAGTTCTGTTAACCATTCTTTCTGCCCCTGAAAAACATGATAATTTATTAGAACCCAAATTAGAGGATAAGGCTAGATTCCTGCATAAGTGACTTAAAAAGGACTCATCAAGCAAGGTGCACTTGAGAGGAATTTCTTATGCCATGCTTGACTGTAAATTGTTGTGCGGATTTCCTGAATAAAGTAATGGTTTCTTTTCTGAAGAAAATAGAACTGGTGACTAGGAAATGCTGGTTTATTTTCGCTCCTTTTAAATGTGGGAAAAAAAAACATAATGTAAGATATGCAGTACAAGTAGAAGGAAGTTGCTATGTGCATTGAAAGCTTGTAATCAGTACAGTTCAGACGAGAAATAACTTGCCTGAAGTCCTTTGCGATTCAGCTGTTTAACAGCAATCTCGGTACGCTCAGTTGGTTCATCAGAATTCTTGATGACACCCCTATACACACATCCAAACCCACCCTCACCAACCATAAGAGACCGGCTAAAATTGCGGGTGGCATTCTTCAGCTCAGAGAAAGAGAACACCCTGAGGTTACTGGGCCGATCAGTGAAGCTGGGATACTGTGTCCTCCGTATTGATTCGGCACTCATGTCAGAGACGTTCAAGGAGTTGAAGTCGGAGCCGGACCGGACATCCCGCTCCGTCGATGTTGTGCTCAACGACCGGACAGAAGCCGACTTGTTGACGGGATCCTCCTCTTTGGAATCTCCATGCAAGAAAGGCAGGCACCTCATTGCTGCAATGCAGTGGGAACAAATTAGGAGCTAATTCATGCTTCCTCCATGCAACACAAACACAATTAAAGAATTGGATCGAGAAGATCCATTATGAATGACTGCTAACTACTGTGAGCTAAGATCAGGTATAAAACTCTCAATTACTTTCTTGAGTTTCCTGACTAGGAAATGCTTCCCCTGGGCCCTTGCTTCAAGCAAATGATTTAGTACTGAAATAAGGACCGAAAAAACTTCGGAACCTAAATTATGCAAAATGCCACCAGCTAACATGTGTGAAGGGAAGATCTTACCATGAACTGACAAGTATATCAAATCTTAAAAAACATGCATTTTTACTGTTCCAGGATCCAATTACAGCAACAATCAACCGGAGGTAGGACAAAAACTGGGGCCTTTACACCTCAGGAACAGAAATTGAGTGCTGAGAGAATTCTGTAAATGCAAACATGCCTAAGCTCAAGATTGGGGAAAACAGCATGACGAGGGCGAAATAGCATCAGGCCTGATGAAACCATACAGTCATACATATCGCAACTAGCGTTAATTAAACCGAATCATCAACCAACCTTAATCCTACCAAAACTACTGCTATTCCTGACAACAAATCAGGAAGGAAAAAACATGGCAAGATGTACGATTCCAAAGTCAAAACACCCTCGAACGCAAAACGCAACAAGAACAAGTACAGTTATCACCTACCCTAGTTAGCATACAAACACAACATCTCAACCAAAAAAAAAAAGGAGATGGAAAAGAAAAGATGATACCTTGCCAATCTTGCAGAGGCGAAGATGATCCGAGAGGGGAAGCACCACTCCGCCTGCGAGGGATCTCTTTGTGTGTGCGATCCAGGCAGGAAGCGACGGGGAAAGGGGAGGAGAAGAAGGCAGATGAGCACGGAGATGGAGATGGGGGGAGGTCGGAGGAGGAAGAAAAGACTTGGACTTGGGCCTAAGCAGCAGTCAAAGTTGGGCTTTGCCTCATATTGATTTGTTTCTCCCTCTCCTCTCATCAGTCTCAGGTTTCTCCCTTTCTCTCTCACACTGTCACACACACCTACTGATCATTTTTTATATATATTTTAATTTTAACTTACTTATCGTTTTAGTTTATTATAAGTCTAAACCTAAGTGTCACACACACACCTACTGATATTTTTTTAATATATTTTAATTTTAAATTATTTATCGTTTAAATTAGTTTATTATTATAAGTCTAAACCTAAGTCAAGTATAATTTTTAACTTTTAATATTTTAAATCCACTAAAATAAAATAGTTTTATTATAATTTATATGTTGTTAAACTTTACGGATTTTCAAAAAATAATGGACAAAAATAGTTATGTTTGACTTAGGAGAAACTTAGAACGACAAGAGATCTAAAACGAAATATCACTATTAAGCAGTTGCACTCTTATTCTAGAAGGAATAATACTAGCTAGTATTATATTTTGCTTCGTTTTTGTTTAAGGTTATGACGATTGCATCGAGATTGGAGAAGAATTCTTCGTCTTTCTCTTTCACTTGTGAACAACATGGAAGCCTGAAAGGAAGAAGACTGGACTTTAGACTGATGACCTGATGAGTGATGACGAGCAAAGCAGAAAATTAAACTCGATTGTTTCTAATTACAGTTTTTTATTTTTAGTATATTTCTCTGTTTTCCAAGCATTAGTGGAAATTGATCATAATTCTGTTTATTTTAGAATTAGAAAAACAATAACTAGCTTTTTCGTCAGTTGGTGAGGATTAGGAAAGCAAAGAAGTTGCCTGGCTCACCAAACAACTACCCCAACTATAATAACTGCGTTTTGGTGTGCCCATTTGTCCAAAAACTCACTGGAGTATACATACTGCTTTAAGGTTGATATGACTAGCTTCATTTTTTTCTCAAAAAAAGTGTGCATGGTATGGCTCCCATGGTTCTGCTTATTCGTGGAATAAACCAAACAATATATCTACAAATGAAAAATAATTTGTGAATAAAACTTTTATATACGTATTCTTAGCGATCTAGAAGAAAAACTGAAAAATAAACTTTGATGAAAAAACCTCAAAATCAACTTCAAATATAAGGTTGAAAATTTAAATTTTGGATGATAAGCATAAGCATGTCTCCTAGCTTAGAAAAAAAAAGAGAACATATAAATTTCATGATATTTTCATAGAAGGAAATTTAGTTCCTCTATAAACGAGCAAACTGCATTTCAAAGTCTGCTCAGTAGTAAAAATTACAGATATTTGTTACTGATAAAAGAAAAAAAGACACTCGTGTGGATATAAGAAAAAGGGAAAGCAAAAGGGGTAGAGAAGAAATTAATGGGAGGGAGTTACGTGGCAGGTCAGGTGGTTAAGACCAATGATGTGTTATGCAAGAGCTCACAGGCTTAACACACTTTATGTTAGTATCGTCATTTTGTAGTCACATGCAAGATAAGACCAGTATGATGATTTCCTAGATAGCTCTTGAACGAACTCAATCCCCTGGATCAGTGAGCATGTGAGTGTGACAGTGAGCATTTAACTAACCTGACACTGCATTTGCATCCATCATACTACTGATTAAGAATAGGCGGTTGTTGTATACTTTAATTTTAAGAAAAAAGAAGAAACAAATGACGAGGAGTAAAATATTACTGGCTGTGTTGATCCGAGACATTAAATTCAAGAGATCAAGATGATCAAAGCATCATGTGTTGGTGGAGAGATGATGATTGTATATCATCTTGTTGAATCATGACAGATGTTGCAGACTTGGAGTGTATTTAAAAAAGACAAACTCTAGCTACGAATCTGGACACGTATATGTCCACTGTCCGTAATCTCTGCAGTATCTTCGCATCCTGCTGTTTCTGTAATTCTGTTAGTACTAAACAAATCAGAGATTCAGAGCGCAGCTGCTGTTGCTTGTGCATTTGTGCAGTGCATTACTCCCTCCATCCCATTTTAAAGGCAATCATAAGTTTTTTTCTAATTTTGATTGTTCTTCTTATTTAAAATTTTTTATTTGAATTTTTTTATGATTAGTATTTAATTTGTTATTAGATAATAAAACATAACAATATCTTATGCGTGACTTATGTTTTTTAGTTTTTTTTAAAAAAAAATAAGATAAAGATTAAAGTTGGATATGAAAACTCAATTTAAAATGGGACAGAGGGAATACATTATTAGTTTCTTTTAGCCTGACCTCAGTGGGTAGACTGATTTAGGTCATATTCTTTTTATATTATCTATCGAATTATTATCGTAGACTAAAAAAATGTTTTCTTGAAAATAACTTTTTTATTTGTTTGGTTTCCAAATTATAATACATAACATTGAACGATCCTTATAATCAACTAGATCATCGAACAATAACTACCTTAATCTTAGAGGGGGCATTAACCAGCATGTGGCAGACATTCTGCGGTCCCAAATCAGATATACTATACTACAAAGGAAAAACAAGACTATCAGATTGTGCAATTACATTGATGATGAAACGTGGGTGCTAGGTAGTACGACCCATGCACGGTCTAGTTGTTAAAACGAAAGAAAAATAGTAATGATCCAACCTGGCTGCTCACCGACCATCGTATAATCGTAGCAACTTGCCTAGCAGGTTATTACGTCGTACGTAGTACGGAGTACTGCATTTGTTATATTAATTCCATGAAGAAAATGATTTCGTAGAATACAATGAACAGTTCACTCTTAACTGTAACTGTAACTGATGCCGTTCTCTTTTGTAGAAATCAGTAATCACTCATGATACTAAAATGGCAAGTATTCTCCTCATTTTTTTTAATATATAACATCAACGGCATTTTAACGAATGTTTGATCATCTGTTTTATTCACTCTTTTTTTAACAAATATAAAAAGTTTATCATACTTAAATAACACTTGACGATAAATCAAATCACAGTAAAGTAAGTAATAATTATATAATATTTTAATAAAACAAATGGTCAAATATTTGTCGAAAGGTAAATAATGTCGTATATTGAAAAACGTCGTATATTGAAAACGAAGGCGTTGATAATGTAGATGATATGGAATTGAGAGCTACCCCTTGGTGGACGGCATGCAGCTTGCAATAATCGGTGGAGATGCATTTGAAATGTATAGTACTCCCTAAACTCCTAAATATAAGGGTTTTTCGTTGGATATGATGCATATTTGTTTCAGCTTAAGATTATTGCAATCTAAATTATTGAGGCAGATTATTATGAGTTGGATTATAATAAGCCAACATAGAATAAACAGTTAGCTGTTTGTTTCTCTTAAAAAGTGATTACCATACCAGGCTATAGTAATGCTATCTGTTTGTTTCAACTTACTTCTAATAATTTAGATTATAATAATCCTAACCTGAATCAAACCGGACCTTAGTATAACGAAGTACCGTCTAAATTCCGTTGTATTATGATGTGTCACGTCCGAGCAAAATCTTTTATATTTTGGGATGAATGGAGCATATAATAAATAATAGTCGTACATGCCCCTGTTTTGTGTCACCGTCTGGCTGCAGTTGCAGATGATGATCCATCATCGTCATCCATCAGTTTTGATGGCAGTGTGGAAGCGGACCATGATTAATTTGATTTATTGATCACCAATTCGCCGTAGTGAGACGGATGGCTTGACTTTGACTTGGACTTTGACCTCATCCTCGAAGTCGGCAAGCCCATATATGGGCCCAACTCCATATTGGTCAATGTCTCAATGGGTCGGGCAGTCTCTCCACAGAGCCGAAGAATCCATCCAACCATCCACGTGTCCCTTCAAAACATCAGGACCGTCTACGTTGTTCACTGTGAGATTTGCAGCTCTTCCTTTCCAGTAGCAAACTTCTCATACTTTCAGGTCAAATTGCAGGCAACACGACTACATAGTACAGTATGTATACAGATGAGAAACATTCCCATAATAACTACTCCCTCTGTCCTAAAATATAAGCATTTTTGGACTCTGATATGGTCTCCGAGATGCTACTTTGACCAACAATATCTATAAAAGTAATATGTTTTAAATAAAAAGACTTACATATTACGATAATTTGTTTAATGATAAATCTAGTAACATCAATTTTACATGATTGATCTTTTTTTTATTAATAGTTAAAGTTGAAAATGTTTAACTTATCACTATGCTAAAAATGATTATATTTTGGGACGGATGGAGTATTAGTTTGGTCAAGAGCATCACAGAACATGAAACTATGACACAAAACCTAGTACAGAATCAGGTTGTCCACCACAATATAAAACTACTAGCATGATATGTGGACTTTCTTGTTTCAAAGAAAAAAGTTGTGACTTTCAGCAAGACCAGTACACTGCAATCGCATCATAAGTTCATAATCATAACTAACAAGTGTAAAAAGTTGGACTACTCCACCTTGACAAGCGATGACATTGAGCAAAAAACTTGTGGACTTCTGTGAGATGGAATGTACAATAGAGCCTCTTCCGTTATGCCACAGGTAATGTACTTGAGAGCAGATTCTTTAATATCATATCAAGCAACTGATAATACATATAGAGGCACCATCAGTTTCAGACTAGCTGATAATACATACCAAAAGAAACATCTCGAGCTTCACTTGTTGCCTCAGCGTGAAGTTGTAAAAAGTGAATATCAGATTACTTGTTGGTTCTTCCCTGTGAGATTTGCATCTCTTTCCAGTAAACATTTCATACTTTGAAATCAAATGGTACTTCCTCCAGTAAACATTTCCCGTAAGACTTTCTAGCATTGTCCATATTCATTTAGATGTTAATAAATCTAAACACATATATATGTCTAGATTCATTAACAGCTATATGTATGTGGGCAATGCTAGAAAGTCTTACATTGTGAAACGGAGGGAGTAGCTAACATGACAATATAGTGATTCAAAGGGAAACATTTCCATAATTAGTTTTGTTACTTTTGTCAAGAACATCACAAAACTATGACACACAGCCTAGTACATAATCGGGTCGTGTCCACTACAATAAATTTACCAAAGTCACACGGTGGACTTAGCCACAAGGTTGAGAATTGACAATTACACTGCAATAACATCATAACTAACAAGTGCAAAAAGTTGGACTACTCCACCTTGAGAAGTCATGATATCGAGTAAAAAACTTGTGGATTTCCTTAGGAGTTAACCTTTTTTAAGTTGTCTTGACCCAAAGCCATACTGAAGAGAAATCTATTTTTTATCAGAAGGGCCCTTATCATTAGCCTGAGACCCAACCAAGTCCTCAAGAGTGAAGTTAAGAGTATCTGTTGAGCCTTTCTTCACCTCCTCTCCTTGTTCGGCTAGAAAGTCTTCGATGCTTCCTGGCTCCCCAAACCAGCCAAGCCTATCCGCGATCAGGTGGAAATTATTGCAGCCGCCGCAACGAGCGACCACCACTCCTTTCTCATATGATTCCTTGCTCGCCATCTTCATAGACCTGGTCTCGCAAACCTTGCACGTAAAGATCATGGCGAGGTCGTGTCTCGGTGAGATCTTCAAGTTTGATGTATCTCTAACTTTGAAGCCGGAATCCGATGAAGGGACCGTAGCTGGCGCGGTGTCGGTTTTGGAATCCTCTATGTCCTGGTTACGGTCATCTGAAGCATTACTGCTTGCTTCCATGATAGTTTGCAGAGATCTTATGCCAGCAGTCACAGGTGCAGGAAACAAGAATCCTGCAATAACAGATTTTCATTAGTTGACTGTATAATTAATTCCTATTGCAAAGGTGTAAGTAAATTCTTGTCATGCGTAATGATTTAAATGGTAAATGCTTTAGATATTTGCCAATCTGGCAGGAACTGACAACTAGCAACAAACAGACACAATTGACTCTCTAATATTATTATTACTACTGGTTACCACCAAGTTTTTTTTTTTTCAGTTCTTCAACCACATCACCTTAATTTTACCAAAATCAATCCCAAAACAAGGGAATCCCCTTGTCTCCATATTTCAATCTTCTCATACCCCCAAGCACAAGGGAAAAGGGCGCAGACGCAGTGTAAACAAAATTAGACTACAGTGGCAGCAGCAACCCCGGATTCGAGCCTCCAACCACGAGCCTCTCCAAGTAAAACACACATCCGCGAGAATCATCACCAATATCGGCTAGATTTATCCATGCCGAACCAAAAGAGGGAGCTAAAGCAAAAAAAAAGTTTGGGGGAATCACCTCGGGTGGACGCGGGCGCGGGCGATTGATTCAGGACGCCGGCGAGGCCGCGGCGCACCAGAGGCAGAAACCGAGCGGCCATGGCGGCGAACTGTCGAAGCAGGAGAAGGGGAAGGGCTGGTCGCCGCCGCCGCCGCCGCCGCCGCGGGGAGCCTTCTTCTTCTTGTCGGAGAAGAAACGGTGGAAGAGAAGAAGAGAGAGAGAGGCGACAAGACAAGGGGAGCGTGTGGGCCTTGCTTTTATAATTGGGCCCTAGTTTTACTTTTGTTGAGATGAGGCCCAATACAGCCCATCCAGATTTGGATCTACCAATTGTTGCTCAAACTGGGCCGACCGGACTATGGGCCTAGGCCGGATTCGTAGCCCAAGAGGTTCTTGTCAAAATTGGGCCTAATGTAACTTGGATGGAAATATAGCCCAATATCTGATGGCGAACCAATTCGGCCCAAACCAGGATCGCTACCATTGGTTACTGGGCCTAGGCGGTGACTGGATGACTCGCTCGTTTTGGGGCTCAAATTGGGCCGTAAGATCTGTAAATGGCTGCGATCGATAGCCGTCCGTTAGAGAGCGAACGGCCCAGATTTGTGACATATTTTGCTCTCCCTTCGCTGCCGGAGACGTCGTCTTCTCCGGCGACAGCCTCCGCCGCCGGCCGACATCATCGGCAAAGAAAACGAGGCAGAGGACGTCGAGAAAAAAACTTTGGTAGAAGCAACGGAAACCGATCCAGCACACGCCGAATCGATCGCTTCTTGCTTGATTTCATCCTGATTTGCTTCTGCGTTTTCCTTCATCCGTGTGAGAACTGAGAAGTCATGCATGGAATCTGAGACTGGACAGCATCAACTGCATCACGCCATTATTTGATGCATCTTCATTAATCGAGGAACATAAAGCAAACAGATGCTGGACATGCAGATCTTGAGCAAAGCTGGAACAGCTAGATCAAGAACCAAGCTGCACATGCATGGATCGCATCCAAAAATCATCCATCCATTCAGGCCATGCCAATCATACTGAACCTTCTAGTAGTACTGCATTAATCTTTTTGCTAGTATTTGGGTTTAATGCAGTACTACTAGTACTATGCAAATTCATTTTCTTTTCCTTCGGAATCAGTTAATATGTTTATTCTATAGAAATGAAATAAGATTCAGACATTCAGAATATCAGGCAAAGCACTTTGCCACCAGAAATTAACCCAAATGCTAGCAAAAAGATTATTACAAGTCTTTGTAGCAAACTCTGAATGAACTTTTGTGTAGTGATGAAGCAAGAGAGAATGAGCCTGGCAAGTTCCTTAATTTGTACAAGTTTCTCTGCCACATTTTTTGACTGTTCACTTCAGACAGTATATTGGTCCTTGTAGGCGTCCTGCTGTTAGTCCTCCATACTAAACCATTTGAGTTGTGTTTTTGTGCACGTTTTTGTTTGTGGATTGTTGTTGACTGAGATGTATTGTAGACATTTCACTCTCAATTTTTTTTGATCGAGCAGCACGAGACAGTGTTCACTCTCAGATTCGATAGTATTCTAGTATTATACTCTGAATAGATGACATCTATTCAGTTTCAGAGACCAACTTGTTCATTTTCTGATGAAATGACTGTGAACAATCTTAGTAGAAATGTGCAAAATTAAGAGCCAGGTCCTAATTAACTAGCTGACTCCGGAGAGGCGGCTAAGATGAGATTGAGCAAAGCAGCACGCAAAGTTTTAGAGAGAGTAATCTTGCACTACCAGTTCAACATAAAAACCTGCCTCTGATGCGTCATTGCGTCTGTATTATTTTGACCTGTGAATTACTCCTACCAGCTAGACTGCTAGAGTAGCATGCAGTTCGTGGTGCATCATTCTGATGAATTGGCCAACATTTACATATGCAATGGGGGATCAAAATTAACTTAATTACAGAGACATCTTAATCGGATGATACATGGTCCAAGTGTGAATGCTGATGCTGTAGGAGTATCATTCACATTATGCAGATGCTAGACACAGCAGAGCATGACGAAAGAGGCGTCGCTGTCATATGGTGGCTTAAGCTGCATTCTTTCCTTTGTTTCCATCCTGTGACGAGGCGAATTAAGGAGGCAGAATCATCTACTCTCGGAGACAAAATCAAAGCAGAAAAGAATTGTTAATTCTTCTCCGCTGTTCTGCTTGGAATCGTCTACTAGTAGCTAATTACGCAGCACGCATCATCATTTGTTTGTTTAATCAATCGATCTTGGTTCGTGGACGATACTACATGCAGTCCCGTCGCTGTACACCATGCCTGTTGTCTATAGCTCGCATGCTGTTTAATTGCATTTAATCAGCACAATTAATTATCCCGATGGAGTCAACCGATCGATCCTTTCCTTAATTTTCTCTCTATTTTAGTCTAGATGTGTGCATGCAAATATTCAGTCAGTGGAAACTACCCTAACTGGGAAGTTGTTCGTGCTAATTGGGAGTTTTTGATCGACTTAATTAGGTAGTAGAGATGACAGATGACTTGGTAATATTATTCCACGTAGTAATTTGCAAACTAATACTACACATTTGCAGGGCAACTTGAAGCTAGTTGCATCAAAATCGATGGATCGTGCATGCGTGCCTGACGAAGACGGCAGCCAGTCGGCATCGATCGATCGATGATCAATTGGGTTGAATTTCAGACAGCCAGAGGTCGGTCAGGTCAGAATTGGATGAGCCACTTGATCACTCACTCACTCATTTCTATGCTTTCAGATCGATCTAGTGCACTGCATACATAAGGCAGGCATTTTTTTTTCAGACAGTGGATGAAGCTAGGAAGAGGTCCGATTAACTGAAAAAATAATAATAACAAGTATATACTAATTAACTACACCATTCATTGTATTGCATGCACAACTGGGGGTGGATCAAATGCAGTTCAACTTGTGTTCCAGCAAAGATGCATGTGACAGTTTACTACTACAGTAAGCGGCAGCACACTAGTCGTCGTCGTTGGCCCAAAGGGTCAACTAGGGCTGTGTTTAGTTGGATCCAAAGTTTGGATTTTGGTTTAAATTAGAGATGATGTGATTGAAAAGTTGTGTGTGTATGACAGGTTGATGTGATGGAAAAGGACTGAAGTTTGGATTCAAACTTTGGATCTAAACACAGCCTAGATAGCTATAGGGATACTCTGATTTTCAATTGTATCCTCTTCAGGGTTCAGACGAGCTAGCTAGTCGGTGAAAGGACCATTGTTCTACTGGAAATAAGCACACGGATCAATAGAGACGGCATATATCCCTTCCTTCAAACTCGATCAACAAGATGGATGGGATTTTTCATACTTTGTTTCATTTATCATTTGTTGCAAAAGAAAATGATTTGTAGAGATTCTGAATTTAACTTGTATGCCATAGTTTACTTGCGATACCTAATAATTAAACTAATCTTTTGATGCAGATCATATGATGAGCCTAGGCATTTAAAGATACACACAAAATCCAAAGTTTGACTAAAAGCGTATCTAAAACGACAATTATACCCCATGAGGAGTGTGTTTGGCTTCAACCAAGAAAAGGTAAGCATGTGATTTGTGGGAATGTTGGGCCCTAGCACAATATGTTTAATTCCATAGCAATTAAACATCTCGCAAAGCACAAAAAGATCAGTAGCCGTTTAGAAAAACAAACAGCGAATCAATCACTAGAAAAAAAAATACATTATCCTCTTGTTTTTCAACTGGAATGAACCACCAACAAAGAAAAAACAACATTGGCAACCATGCTCTCATGAATGAAATTATAGTTGAAACTTATACACTCCTACAGTCCTACTCCCTCCGTTAGGTAATAAGTTCATTTTTATTCCTTTTATTTATTCCAAAATAAATTCACTTTTAAATTAATCAGTACTACATCGAAATTTGTAAAGTAAAAAAATAATTACATTAAAAGTAGAGTAGATAAAGTGATGAATAGTTACATCTGGATTCAATAAAGATGAGTATTTTAGTCCTTTGTATTAGTTTGCGTGAAATAAATAAAAAGTAAACTTAGACGTTTCCAACTTTTTTTTTTCAAACTTTCAACTTTTTCATCACATGAAAACTTTTCTAGACCCATAAACTTTTAATTTTTCTGTCACATTGTTCCAATTTCAATCAAACTTTTAATTTTACCGTGAACTAACCACACCCCTGTTTTGGAAGGTAGCAGTGAAAAACAAAGAGATTGCAATGCAAAATTGCAACATGCCAATATCCAGTTGGGCACATTTGACCTGTCTCTGACCTGACAACCCTCCTTGTCCATCATCATCTTCTTCCTCCCCTCCGGCCCTCCCCTCCCTCTCATCAAGGGCAAAGGACAAAGGCGCAAGCTTTATTAGCTGGCCGCAATTCAACTCTCCACAGCAGCCGCCGCCTCCCGATCTGGGCGGCCACTCGCTCAACCAATCAATCAACCAAGCAAGCGAGCTCGGAGCTCGGAGCTCCTCGCCCATGGTTACCCTCTGGAAGCGGAAACCCAAGCCCAATCCGGAGCCGGAGGAGGAGGAGAAGGAGGAGGAGAAGGATCATCGGATGTGCAAGACCAAGAGCTCCGTCGCCACCGCCTCCATGGCCGCCTCCGCCTCCACCGCCACCACCCCAAGAAAGCATCAGCATCAGCATCAGCGGTCGCCTCGCGCCTCGGCGACCCAGTACTCCACCACCTCCTCCTCCTCCGCGCCATCCACCGCCACCGCCACCTCCTCCTCCACCGCCGCCTCGCTCCAGGCTCTCCGCGATTCTCTCCCTGACCTCCCCTCCTCCTCACCTTCCACGAGCTCGCCGCCGCCACCGCCAACTTCTCCTCCTCCCATCGCCTCGCCCCAATTCCACCTCCTTCCGCTGCACCCTCCGCGGGCACTCCGCGGCGGTGTTCCGGCGCCCGCTCCGGCGGGACCAGGCGCACGTGGCCGCCCCGCCGCCCCTGGGGCACTGCCACCACGCCGCCATCGCGCGCCTCCTCGGCGCCGGCCGCGTCGCCCGACGGCTCGCTTTTCCTCGCCTACGAGCTCCTCGCCGACGCGTCGCCGCTGTCCGCGCTCCTCCGCAACCCCAACAGCCCGTCCTTCACCCCGCTCGCGTCGTGGCAGTCCCGCCTCAAGGTCGCCGCCGACGTCGCCGACGCGCTCCACTACGTCCACCTCCAGGCCGACACCGTCCACAACCGCCTCTCCGCCTCCACCGTCCTCGTCTCCGGCGACGGCGCCAACCTCCGCGCCAAGATCGCCCACTTCGGCGCCGCCGATCTCGCCGGCGAGCTACCTGAAAACGACAAGGGAGATCGCCGGGGGAGGCGGATCGAGGGCACGCGCGGGTACATGGCGCCGGAGCTCATCGCGGGCGCCGCCCCGTCGCGGCGATCCGACGTGTACGCGCTCGGCGTCGTGCTGCTGGAGCTGGTGTCCGGGCAGGAGGCGGTGAGGTACGAGCAGAACAAGGCGACGGGGGAGTACGAGAGGACGTCGGTGATCGAGAGCGCGGAGGCGGCGGCGGAGGGGGGAGGAGGGGAGGCGATGCGGCGGTGGGCGGACCGGAGGCTGAGGGACTCGTTCCCGGTGGAGGCGGCGGAGGCGATGACGGCGGTGGCGCTGCGGTGCGTGGCCAGGGACGCGGCGGCGCGGCCGGACATGTCGTGGGTCGCCGCCAAGGTGTCCAAGCTCTTCCTGGAGGCGCAGGATTGGTCCGACAAGTTCCGCATCCCCACCGACATCTCCATCTCCATCGCTCCAAGGTGAGGTGAAACCCCACCCACCTCGCCGGAATCCACCTCGCCGGAGACTGACTGCTCACCGCCGCATCGCATGCATCCTCACAGTAAAAAAAAAGATGCAATTTTTTTTGACAGTAAAAGATGCATTTTTTTGACAGTGTAAAGGATGTTTTTTTCTTCTTTTGTGGTTTTGTTGTTAATCAGGCGATGTATATAGATAGATGCTGTTGCTGTAGTTGATGAGTAGTGGTATTGAGATCCTCTACGGTCGCTGCACAGAGCGTTTGTCACTGATACGTGGGTCCGATGATTGGTGTAGTCGACTGCAAAGGATCGTGATCCGTGACAGAAGTGGTGGTAGCAAACTAGTACAAATTTATTAGTACTGTTAATGTAGGAGATTTAGCCTAACAGTGGTTGACACGATGTGATTGTGAGTGAGGTAGGAATTGTTAGGCGAAAATGCAATCACGCATGCTAACATTTGAAACAGAGCCTGATGATTTCTGGATGTACATATATACTATGCGTGAATGGAGCATTGCAGTGACTTGTATGATGAATACTTGAATCTAAACTAAAAAGCTATCAATGTCATGAAACCAATTTTCCTATAGTTTTTAATGGTGCCCGTAGAAAGTATTTAAGCCTCTTCTTTTTTCCAGCGTTTGATGTGGACGTATCTGGTAAATCTGGTTTGGAATTTCTTCGTCGTTCCAACGGAGAGAAATTTGCGTTGCCTCCTGATCATCCATCCCTCCCTGATAGTGCGCGTGTCGTAACAACGAATCTGATTCTCATCTCGAGCAAGATTTTTATTTTTCTTTTTCTGCTTGCTTGTCATATCCACAGTTCATGATCTCGTCCAGCGAACATATTCTGACGCTTTAACAACGATCGAATATTAGACTGAAGTGTAAAGGCTGAGAATAATAATAATAGCTCTTATAAAAGGAAGGATCACAATTCAGCCCATGCTATCCTCTCCTTTTTAATTTTAATCGATCCAAAGGCAAAGCACTTTGAAACCTTAAACTGAGCTTTTGCAACGCATAGAATCGAACATGCATTCTGATTAGCTCAGATGAGACGTCAGGTTATCAGATCAACGCAATAAGAAACAACAGTTTCCACAAGAAGAACCCACCGATTCTTCAACCACCGAAAGCACAGATGCAAGCAGACACGAGGATAAAAAGGGCAGAAAAATTCAGTAATAGCAGGTTCAAGGGGACTACCTCTTGGGATATAACTATGTTAGCACTGGTGCTCACTGGATGTAAATTTGGTTCAAAAGCATTCGATTCTAGCTATTTTTATTTGGAGTCCTTCTGTCTGAACTTTTCTGAATTTAGGGGGGAGGACGGGAGAACAGTTTTCATTCACATCCTCTCATATGATAAGAGATCCGCATGGTAAAACCAATAATACATTACAACAAGTGTTAATCCAACATGAACGATGATGTACAGTTCCATCGGCTGGAAAGTTGTACACATTTCTATCTGCTTCGCTGTTTATGGACCCGAGCTGTAGGCGAAAATGCCGGTTAGTCGCAGCCGCTGTAGAAGACATGCGCCAGCAGATCAGATCACAGCTTTGCTCATCGTCACCACCCTCTGAGTGACTAATCAAACAGGGGAGAAATGGAGGTTAGATACATTTCAGCATTAGTGTCATTCATTCTTTCAAGGATATATTGTTAATATTTCAAGGATGTAGATAATTCTAATGCAGAATTGGTTCTTGTAGTTCTTTACATCTGATCTAGCCTCAAAAAGTGGACCTGCACTTACCTAACCAACTTCCTATCTTTGTATTGATACTGCCACGCGCGCTTAGTGGGGGACAAAACAAAGTAGGTCAAAGGCAATAGGGTGTAACATCAGATATGGGTTGAACTGTTCTGTGAGGTCAATGTCTAACACCAACTTCGTCCTCAATGATTATGACATGCATTGCCATGGCATACACTGGAAATGTAATCTATCGAGGAAGAAATCGAATTGTCTGAATGTATTATATAGCAACCTCATGGATTTTTCATACAACCAGAAACAAATAGGATATCAGCAAAAATGGTTGGGGTGCGAATTTCAATTGTATGAGCTAACAATTAGTATTGTTAGAGCATTGTATTCCTATGGCAATATAATCAGAGTGGAAATCAAATTGTTGGTAAAGTAGGTATTTGCAGGAGATAAGCTTAACCACACAATCACCTCAGCCAACTGAAACCAGCCACTTCATTCCATAAAAAAAAAAAAGAGTAATAAGTGCCCTAACTTCTGGAATTATCAAGTGCAGCGGAATTCTTGAGCAGGTTTGGTGGTCAGACGAGTGCTCAGTTAATAATATTACATTGAGTGCAAATCTTTGTTTAAAATGTTTCTATGAACGGCACGCTACTGGTTCAAATCATTTTCACATTTTTTTAAATATTAAAAGAAATTGAAATGGAAAAACTATGCAGAGCAACAGTGGCATGTAGACAGCAAATATCAGCATGTCCTTTTTTTTTTTTGGAAGGGACACTGCAGGGAATCGCTATATATTGTATAAATAATAAAAATATCTGTCACTTGCATACTAGTTATGCATACCTTGAAGCCGGATTTGGAATTCGTGGAACCACCCAACATTTTCCTTGCTGGTTTTAGTATTTGAAAAGAGCACATCAGTGTATCATCTACACTCATCATGGCACCAGCATTATCAAATTCTCCACAGTAATTAGGGGCCGAGAATATTGTTACAAGTTGGCGGTTAGCAAAGAACTCATAACCATCTTCGACAACCTGAATTCCAACAAGGCAAGAATAACTGATAAATCAATTCACTTGGTAAGAAAAATAAAAAGGTCAGGTAATTGTGAGCATGGGGCACCTGATGGGCTCGACAGATGAGGTCTAAATCATGCTTCTCGAGAAATTCAGACACTTTGTCTGGCCCGAATGTATACGAGACACCTCGATCATTCATAGCCCACCCTTGTGCGTCATTGGATGGATCGGACCAAAGGAGATCACAAAGTAACCCAGTATCAGGCACATCCGTGGGGCGGTTGAGGTTGAGTATTTGATCCAGCTTATTCAACTCTGGAGAAAGACCTCCATGCATACAAAGAATCTTTTCATCTATCAATGCTGCCACTGGTAAGCAGTTAAAACAGTCGGTAAAAGTCTTCCAGAGTTTTACACTGAATCTGCGTTTGCACTCATCATAAAATCCATAGATGCGGTTGACCGATGCACATTCATGGTTGCCTCTGAGTAGGAAGAAGTTTTCAGGGTACTTGATCTTATAAGCCAAAAGAAGGCATATCGTCTCAAGGCTTTGCTTTCCCCGGTCCACATAATCGCCCAAGAAGAGATAGTTGGACTGAGGTGGATACCCACCATAATCAAACAGCCTCAGGAGATCAGAATACTGTCCATGAACATCACCTGATCAGAAGAAATTATGCAAGATTAATAAATTTGATGGTGCGTTATTAAAGCTGCTTAAGGTTTGCTCACAACCAATATTGGAATTCATAAAAGAATGTATGTCAACTGCTGCCACATTTTGCTCAAATGTTATTGATTTGTGAGAACTATTGTTTCTCATGGAATATAATGGCAAGATGCCATGAGGAAAAAGTATACAGCCTTATCATCTATGATCTAGGATTCCTCTTAATTCATAACACAAAATCCTGTATGGAACACAACCTAAAGATATTGGCATATTTCGATCAACAGGACCCAGCAAGAAACCTGGGAAAAAAATTGAAGACTTTTCTCTCTCTCTCTCTCTCTCTCCCTTTTTTGAGATGAGAAAAAACTTGCAATATCAGGCTGGTGTACCCAGACCGCCAGATATTGAGATACATTAAATGTGATTGTATCAGGTATGATCAATTCACCATAAACTATAGCAGTCAAAAGTTTCCTAGTAGCAGCTTGAAAGTCTACCTTTGATCTTTCTATCAACCAAAAGCCTCACAAAATAGCAGCTTTCAATCAGCAAATATAGTCGGTATGGTTCGGTTGTACTGAACCACTGAGAAATCTAGATATAACCATCGTCTGCCTCACGGAGTATAAGCTTTCTATGAGCAAACATATAGTCGGAAATACTGATTCACATGATTCATTAGGAAGTATGTGGTAAACCTCTATTCGAGTCGATAACCGGATCATCAAGCGACAAAACACCTAAAAAGCTGGATAATATCTGGCTATCAATCAAAAGATCGGGTATAGTACATTAAGCAAGTGCATCCAAACAGCACGACGCGGTCACTTGCTACCCGTTGACCAACCAAGCAAATCCCCAATATGACATTTTTGAGGGCAGCCAACATCAAAGATATTGCTCACGCATGACAAGAAACAGGTAAATTACCGCAGATTTTGATGGGGGCCTCGAGCTCGAGCAGGTTGGGCTGATGCAGGAAGATCTCCTTGGAGGTTGCGCAGAGCTGCTTAATCTCCGACTCCGAAAGCTGCGCGTTCTTCCCCGGCTTCAGATTCTTCACCTCGATAAGCCTCCGGATGATGTCGTCCAGCAACACCGGATCCATCCCCTTCTCTCCGACTTCTTGAACTCTCCTCCCTCCTCTCGAAACTTCTCAAAAACGCACGAGCAGTAACAGTTAAAAACAAAACGAACTTCACAGCAAGAAACTCGAGCAGAGATCGAAGGAAAATCTTGCTTGCTTTGCTCTCCGTAAGAGGGGATTGGAGAAAGCTGAGGCGCCTCTCGTTTTGCGACCAGTGTGTATTTGGGGGGAGGGAGAGATGAAAGGTAGTACCTTTTCTTGGTCTTCTTCTCCTCCTCCTTTATTCCCTAATGTTCTAGGATGCTCTCTTGTTCTTGTTCTTGGAGATGGAGGAGATTGTTTGGTGGGTTTTTGGAGGGGATTCGGATTGGATTTTTTGCTTGGGCTCTCTGATTTCTTGTTCTTGGCATTGGTATGGGTCTCTCTCTCTTTCTCTCTCCTGCCTGTGCCAATTCCCCAAAGACTTGTATTGGACTTTGGAATAAAAGCATAAGCTTTTTATGTATCAACCCCCCTGAGTATTAGACATACTATGTATGGGTCCTTGCTCCTTGGTTGGAGATTTTAGGAACATTTTTGTGGGGTTACTTCTATTTCTCTTTCCTTTCATTTTCTCCCTTATACATCTGACTATTTTTTTGTTGTTGTTTTTATGCATTCTGAATTTTGTTTGTTTGTATGAAAAGTGTGGATGTTTTTGGATGGATGGAAGATGGCCAAAGGACAGAGTAAGTGCAATGCTGATATTTGTAGTTGTAGAAAAAATAGCATTGGAAGTATTTATGAGTTGGGGAGACTTTTTCTTACTTTCTCTCACTGCATTTGTCATATCAAAATGGTGATTGTAATGGCGTGAGCTTCACACGGATTGGTACAAATTAATGACTGTGTTTTCTACCGTACTAATTGTTGAAGATCATAAAAAACAACATGTTTATCTTCAAAAGATAAATACAACATGTACCAACAAATGAACTTATTTCTACGCTCCTGGATATTCATCGAGAAAATACGCGCATAGTACAAAAATTGTTTCCACAAGACAACGTGTGGCGATTAAGAAAAAACTAGAGTCAAATAAATACAACATGTACCAACAAATAATCGAAGCTCACTTTATAGAGTGTCAAATTATCGAATCTTTCCTTAAACTAGTAGGCGAGCTAGCATTATAATACTGCTAAACTGTGAATCAACTGTTGTTTTCTACCTAGTGATTAAATTAGCTCACATTTGTAATTATCCGATCCTAGTAAGTAGTGACATTTGTTACTATGTCGCTAACCCAGTGATGAGTGAACCAAATCACTCTTTCAGTGATGCAAGATTTGTGTTTGGATGCTTCCTGATGTTGTCTTTGGACACTTTTGATTTCATTTACCTAATCTCTTGGTGCTTTCAACAACAAGTACTCCCTCCGTCCAAAAAAAGGCAAACCCTGGATTTACGTGTCCAACTTTGACTGTCCGTCTTATATGAAATTTTTTTATAATTCGTATTTTCATTATTGTTAGATGAGAAAACATGATTAATATTTTATGCGTGACTTGTCTTTTTAATTTTTTTCAAAAATTTTTCAAATAAGACGGACGGTCAAACGTTGGACACGGAAACCAGGGATTGTCTTTTTTTGGGACGGAGGGAATAGGTGCTTACTGATCATGGCGCACAATATGCATAGGTAGAATCCAATAGAATTTTGGGTGGTGGATGGCGGCTTCCTCCTTGTCATCCACCCTTCCTTTGGAATCTTTCAGACAAGAGGACGATCAGCTTGCCATGGAAAAGTCCTGTCAGTGAATGGCCCCCACTGATCATTGGCTGCAGTGAACTGAATGGTTAATGCCCAGGTTATTGTGTAGCGGATTATTGCGTGAATTATCTACTTAGGTATAGAGATAAATCAACGTTTTTTTAAGAAGAACTTAACAAATAGCTTTAAAATAAGAAAGTTTTATTTTCTAAAGCGTACAACAAATAATCCAGTGAAAAATGCGCTGAGATTAGCGACACCAGCGTCGTCAAAGCTGGCTGCTCAATTTCAGAAGAGTCTTCTCCAGGTCTCCTGTCTTCGCATGGATTCAGACGCTATCTATGCATACTAATCATGCGAAGGTCATTGACACTGGTTTCATTCATCAGAAACACGAGCAGAACGCGAAAGTAATGTGATTTTTAGTTTATTACTGTGTGCTGAGACAGCGTGGTTTCTGTAGATTTCAAGGAGTTTAGAGGATGCATCTGCTAATTTAATTTTCTGCAGTTATGGAGTAGCTGGCTGATCTGCACGCATGTATATTGCTTCCGGCCCAGATGCTTAATCCCAATTCGCTGCTCGACATTTTACTAATCACTTCGTTGTTGGTGACAACCAACTGGCTGTATATATGCATTGATTCTATCTGGATTCTCTTCATATTCTTATAATAATATTGAGTCCTCATTATATTAGTGACCCTGCTCTGCAAAATGTAAGCAGAATATATATGATCGTGGCAGGAAGTAAATCGTCCAAATAGATTAATTGGATGCATCATGCATGAGTGGATCGAAGGAAAATTATATGTGCATCTACCTCTTCTTCTGAAGAAGGCAAAATCTTGTAGCGTATTTGATTGTTTAAGCAAAGTGACCAGGCCAAGTCCCAAATCTGAAGAAAAATATACCATCATCCAGAATCAGATCAGAAAAACTATACGTATCGAATAAACCATAGTGTAAAAATATAGTTTTCTTTTCCTTGGAGAATATGAAATTCATATGACTAATGCCACCGAAAAGTAGTATACTACTTTGCCTGCAATACCATTGAGCCCACTGAACAAATCAAGAATCGATATTTTTTTAAGACAAAATAGAAGTCAGAGTATGATGTGAGATCACACATGTTCTCAATACCACGACAAATGCTGTGTTTAGTTGGATCCAAAGTTTAGATTTTGGTTGAAATTGAAGATGATGTGAATGAAAAGTTGTGTGTGTATGACAGGTTGATGTGATGGAAAAGGACTGAAGTTTGGATCCAAATTTTGGATCTGAACACACCCAAAAAAGTGGATATTTTCCAGCTGTACTTCAAAGTCCCCGAACTGAAAGATGTATCTGCTCACTGTCGCAAATAAAATTCAGAGATCGACAAAACATCCCAAGCTAAGCTGGAGGAAACTGCTCAGGAGATGGCAGAAACTGTGTCCAATGTAAGCAACCACCAATCAGTAGCTCGCCAAATGCTTCATCTTCAGATAGCACAAGCTGCAATGGAGCTCGCCGTCGTCGTCTTCTCTGCGATCCATGCAAGGCAGCGGCAGCAATGGCAGAAGTTGATCTTAGTGGAGATGAAGACGATGACAAAATTAATCGTCGATGGAGGCAAGGCCGGAGGGACTTGTATTGGTTTCTTTCAGGTGCGTCTGATTTCAGATCTTCAGTAACTTGGTTTTAGTGCTAGTCACTGTCCGATGATCTGACGGAGATTATACGCAACCAGTTTCAACTAATATCATGAACTGGCCATTAGTTCTTCTGATCTTTCTTGGATGCAAAACCAAAGGTTGCTTGCCTGAATCTGAACTCCAATTGAGCATCACGCATCAATTCGTGAATATATTCATTCTTGCTTTATCCTGATTCTGATCATCCGTAGCAACTGGCGCAACATGAAGTGCAGACTGCTTACTATCAACCGTTCTTTTAGATAAGGAAGCTTTTTCTTAAAAAAAAAAACTCAGACAATTACATCAATATGATAGAACCGTGCTGAGATGTCTTATAGCCTCTGCATAACTAAGGTGCATAACCGATATACGCACAAACACACATAACAAACGTTTATTACAAGTGAAGAAGTAGGAATCCAGGTAAAACAATTTTTGACCACCTGCAGACTATCAACCATGGCGCTCTACTCCACCGACAGCAAGAAGGTTCCACGAGCAAGACAAGAGAAGCTTCAGTTCTCTACTGGAGAGACGTAGTGCCCTCAAGCTCTCCTGCTTCCCATTCTTGGAGCTGCAAATGTCGTGTTGCAAGAGTACTACTCTAGTGATGATGAACTGGAAGACAGCAACGGCTGAACAACAGCAAGAGCAACAGGTGGACCACTACTGCACAAGCATATTGTACCTCCAGCTGAATCAGAACCAAAATCTCTCGGCCACGCATCCTACAAATCTGTAAATCAGCGATCGCGATGTGCACCGGAACTCGTAGTCTGAAAACATCATCTCAGTTTATATCATCGAAGCCTGACTTCCTGCATCATCTGTTCGTCCGTTTCCTGATGCAAACAAAGTTCAGGCATCAGAGGGTGTAGTACATATTTGGCAGCATCTTGTTGATTACTAGTGCTTGTTGGACTTGTGTCTGGTTCATTTATGCATAATTAGACCTGATCTGTTCGGAAAAAGACCCGTCCGCGTCACTCCCGTCCCAGGGCGACACGGACGGCGCCCCATCCTCCTCCGCCGCTCCTTTCCTCCTCCTCCCCTTCGCCTCGCCGCCGCCCGAGCGGCTCGTCGGCAAAGCCGGCCAAGTATTGAGTCACACATAATTGAACGAAGGTGGCCTGAAATGTACAGATTCTTATGTAAAGCAGCAGCAGACAGGGGATGTTAAGTCAGTCCTTCAGTCAGTCAGTCACCGTGCCCCAGACGAAAAGGAATGCACGTACAGACAAGACCAAAAGCAAGCAAGCGTCAGATTAGTTGACTAGCAAGCTACTCCTAGTACAGGTTAGACAAGAAACAGACCAAAGAAAGAAATTACCACTACTAAAGCCTAACAGTACAAGGAAGCAGCAAGCGTAGGCCGGCCGGGAACACCGGCGGCGTGCGGCATCCGTCGCACTCGCACATGGAAAAAAAAGGGGAAGCAAAAGCTCACCTCCAAAGCCGCGTTCCTGTCACTCGGCCACACTTCAATCGCATCCAAAACATCAAGCCGCCATCACCACCAGTGCAGTGATCATCATACACAGCATCTCCATCTCCATCTGCAGGGAGTGTGTGCAAAACTGCAAGCTGCTGCAAATTAAGGATAGCCATGTACTGACAGTTCATTTTCCTAGCGTTGTGCTGTTGTGCAAGCAACCATTGCTGCTACTGCTGCTGTCCTGCTCTTGCTCTTGCTCTGCAGGTTGGGTTTCTTTCCTTCCTCAATTTCTTTCACAACTCCACTGCATTTTCCAACCTGACCGGGTGCTGCCTTTTCATTCTTCCCTCCTACCTCGTTGGCTACTACATTGAGCATCACCATTTGGTCTCACCATTCATACCTGAAAGCCAGTATATATGTTGCATCAGCAGCATCATCAAACCTGGTCTATCTAGCTCAGTAGCTCACCTGCTTGTGTGCTTAAGCTCGTGTTTGCAGCAAACCATGGATGCAGACAGGGACCCCGTCTTCCCGGTGCAACAGATGCCATCACTGCTGTTCCCGCCACCGCCGCCACGGCCATTGGCACTCGACTCCACTTCTTCAGCATCTTCTTCTTTTGTGCCTCACCATCCATCCATCACGAGCTTCCCAATACTGGTGCTCACCGTCCTGGGCATCCTCACCACCTCCGTCCTCCTGCTCACCTACTACATCTTCGTCATCCGCTGCTGCCTCAACTGGCACAGCAGCAGCTCCTCCGACACGCAGACGGCTGGCCTCATCTCCCGCCGTCGACGCGGTGCCGCCTCCAGCAGCCTCCCAGCAGTGGCCGAGCCGCGTGGGCTGGAGGAGGCGGCCATCCAATCATTGCCAGCGTTCAGGTACAGGAAGGCCATCAAGAAGGACACTACTGCTGATTCCAGCGAGTGTGCAGTGTGTATCAGTGAGTTCCAAGAAGAGGAGAGGGTCAGGCTCCTGCCCAGCTGCCTCCATGTCTTCCATGTTGACTGCATCGACACTTGGCTCCAGGGCAACGCCAACTGCCCACTCTGTAGGGCAGCCATAGCAACCAACGACAGCCAGCTTCCATTGGATCAGTTCATGAGACCTGAGGAGGTAGTCATTCAGGTGATCACCAGCGCAGAAGAAGGTGCACAAGCACCACAGCAGGAGACCAATACGGCAGCTTCTGATCCTGCAGTAGATGCTACTAGTACAAATCAACAGGTCAGTAGTAAGAAGACGAAGAACCAGAATGCATGGCATGTCAGCATCAGTAAGGGAGATGAGTGCATTGCAGTGAGGAGGGACAGAAATGTTCTTCCATTGAGGAGGTCCTTCTCCATGGACTCACTGGGTGGTGCTGGAGAGGTGCATTTGCAGATTCAGAATATCCTGCAGAGGAGCACCCACTTCCATGGGGATATCAGTGACAGCAGCAGCAGCACTGGAACATTGTAGGGATTACTATGCCTGCACATTCTTGGGCCATGCTCTATGCGAATTCTTTTGGTGATCTTGTTCACCAATTTTTCTTTTCTTTTTCTGCAAAATGCAATATTACATGTCATTTTTTCTCTAATGGACACCTGTAACATGGTTTGTGTGTGTCCTAAATTCCAGACTTCAGACAGTAGAATGGCAAGTTCTTTCTGTGAAACATTCGTGCAAAACAATGTAAGTTGCTCCTACTGCTACTGTATTTTCCAGCTCCTCTGAATCTGCCCAAGCTTCCTCTTCAGGCACTGATACATGCATGTGATCCCAGATCCCCAAATGATCATATACGATATGGTGATTCAAATTGAACATGAGAGAGGGAGGGAGAATACACCAAAAAAATATATCAAGTTTAGAATTGTTAAATAACTAGTGAAACTGAAAGTACTCAGAAGAAAGCGGATCAGCTGATGACAGGATAAATGTGTTACCAATCCTAGAAGGTGTAACTTCAGGCAGTCAGGCAAAATAAAAGAAAATAAAAACATAAACTGAATGGGGAAAGGTAGACACCTTTCAAAACTCTGTAACCCAATGTCTCACCAAAACCTTCTTAATAATCTAACATTGAAATCCCTGTCTTAGATGACATCATAGCTTGACAAATCAGATTTTCCTTGTCGCAGGAAAATGTCAGTTCACCAAACATTGATTTCTGGAGTCTGGACTCTATAACAAGAAAGGTCATATTATATATCTCTAAAAGGTTCCTGTCATGCTGAAAAGGTGTGTTTCTGATAACTTGTGATATGCTGTTAAGTCTTCTAAGTGGCACAAAAGGATGTCAGTGCGTCAATAAGGATCATACAATAGGTAGTTTCACAGCCAAAATTTCTTGTACTACTAAACAACATATTATAATCATATATTAATAGAAAAACTGATGCGTACAATACTTTGAAATTATTGTTGAGCAACTCTGGTAGAATCAGAATCAACCTCCTTTTCCAGAGGTTCAGGCAACACAATTGCTGAATTTTCAGGCGATAGGCATGAAAGAGCCTTTATCTTTATCTGCTCATAGAGACGAATAGCTTCCTTGAGCTCGTCCCTAGCACTGGGACCATGGTTTCGCCAAGAATCCACCACTCGCTTTTGGAACTCCATAGCCAGAGCATAGCTGCATTTTAGAGGCAAAATGATTTTTTTTCGTTAGAGAGAAGCGCATAGTACTTCACACATTAATACAGCATGTGGCCAGACTTCAGACAGTAGAATGGCAAGTTATTTCTGTGAAACATTCGTGCAAAACAATGTAAGTTGCTCCTACTGCTACTGTATTTTCCAGCTCCTCTGAATCTGCCCAAGCTTCCTCTTCAGGCACTGATACATGCATGTGATCCCAGATCCCCAAATGATCATATACGATATGGTGATTCAAATTGAACATGAGAGAGGGAGGGAGAATACACCAAAAAAATATATCAAGTTTAGAATTGTTAAATAACTAGTGAAACTGAAAGTACTCAGAAGAAAGCGGATCAGCTGATGACAGGATAAATGTGTTACCAATCCTAGAAGGTGTAACTTCAGGCAGTCAGGCAAAATAAAAGAAAATAAAAACATAAACTGAATGGGGAAAGGTAGACACCTTTCAAAACTCTGTAACCCAATGTCTCACCAAAACCTTCTTAATAATCTAACATTGAAATCCCTGTCTTAGATGACATCATAGCTTGACAAATCAGATTTTCCTTGTCGCAGGAAAATGTCAGTTCACCAAACATTGATTTCTGGAGTCTGGACTCTATAACAAGAAAGGTCATATTATATATCTCTAAAAGGTTCCTGTCATGCTGAAAAGGTGTGTTTCTGATAACTTGTGATATGCTGTTAAGTCTTCTAAGTGGCACAAAAGGATGTCAGTGCGTCAATAAGGATCATACAATAGGTAGTTTCACAGCCAAAATTTCTTGTACTACTAAACAACATATTATAATCATATATTAATAGAAAAACTGATGCGTACAATACTTTGAAATTATTGTTGAGCAACTCTGGTAGAATCAGAATCAACCTCCTTTTCCAGAGGTTCAGGCAACACAATTGCTGAATTTTCAGGCGATAGGCATGAAAGAGCCTTTATCTTTATCTGCTCATAGAGACGAATAGCTTCCTTGAGCTCGTCCCTAGCACTGGGACCATGGTTTCGCCAAGAATCCACCACTCGCTTTTGGAACTCCATAGCCAGAGCATAGCTGCATTTTAGAGGCAAAATGATTTTTTTTCGTTAGAGAGAAGCGCATAGTACTTCACACATTAATACAGCATGTGGAAAGAGCTTTCTTAGTTTCCTTAATTTTTCCCATTCAAAAAATATCAATCTAGTCTATTTTGGAGAAGCAGATCTGAATAGGGTGCTTACAATATCAGCCAGCCATTATGTTGCGTGCGTACTTAATGCATATGAAACAAAGCAATCAGTAATTTCCCTTTCCCTCTAATGATGTAATGCGAGTATGCAACAGTATGCAGGGAGCACAATTACATACTCTGTAATTTCAAACGCATTAGCATACCATGTATAAAAAGCATTTCTTGCAATAATTACGAAAATGCAACATATGGTCATCCTGAAAACTAGCTAAAGAACAAGCATTGCAAAAACAAACTAGCTTGATAGGTAACATGCAGATTATTGTAGCTCATTCAATCTTCTGCCTGGTTATATTAGACATGACTAGCAAATATCAGAATTGTTTCATCCAAATTTTGTCTGTTCAGTTTTTGTTTTGTAACATTTTTTATGTGTCTTTGAATGAATGGAATGAAGTTGTGAAATCATACCTTCCCATTGCGTTGTATGCATTGGCAAGGCTCTGGCAGGCCTCTATGGTATCTGAATGGTGTGGCCCTAAGGAAACATCCATGACTTCTTTTGCAAGCGCAAACATCTGCGCAGCAGATTGTGGCCGGCCAATCTCCATATATGCAGCCCCCAAATTGTTATACACATACCCTACCCCGTAATGCTTTGGTCCAAAGCTGTCCTTCATCCTCTCCACTGCATCCTCCAAGTATGGGATAGCCTCCGACACCTTCCCCGTCAGAAGCAATAGCCACCCAATCCGAGCTGCAACATTCCCTTCCATGTGTTGTGCCTGAGGTATCCTCTCAAGCATCCCCAAGCTCCTCTTCAGCAATGATATTGCTTTGTCAAACTCATTGACCATCTCATACAATGAGGATACCTCCACATATGCTTCGGCCACCTTGTCTGGTGCAGCCAATTCCTTCTTCTCCAGTATGTCACAAGCAATCTCCAAGCACCTCTTTGTATCACCGGCCTTCTCCTGGTTAGCAAGAGCCTTTGCCATAGATATAAACACTAGAGCTCGTATCTCGCTATCCTTCTCCACCTGCTTAGCGACATTCCTCAACACAGTAATGGCCTCGTCGCACTTGCCCAAAGCAATCTTGATGTTCGCCGCATCAATCTCCGCGTGCAGGAGCTCGTCGCCAGCCACGCCCCAGCTCTTCATCACCTTCTGTGACATCTCATTCTGCTGCAGGGCCTGCTCATGCTGCTCCAGGCCGGTGTATATCACCCCAAGCAGCCGCCTATCATGCGCAACCTCCACCGAATTTTTGCCTAGCGTCGACTGATGCAGTTCGAGCGCCTTCTCGCACAATGGGAGCGCCTCTTTGAAATCTAGCACGGTGGAGTATGCCTCCGCAAGGTCCCGGTACGCGGCGCCGAGCTCCCGGCTGCCCGGAGGCAGGATGGACTCCTTGAGGTCAAGGCACGCACGCATGTCAGCTAGGGCTTCCTCCCGCCGCCCCAGCGCCGTCTTCACGTTGGCCAGCTGCAGGCGCACCGCGTGCGCCACGGGCCTCACGTCGAACCCTTGAGCATCGTCGTCATCAGAGGCGGCGGCGGCGTCTTTGGAGGAGGGGAGGAGTGGGGAGACGAGGCGGAGGGAGCGGGTGAGGAAGGAGAGTGCGTCGTGGAAGCGGGAGAGGTCGAAGGAGGCGGAGCCGGCGAGGTGGAGGGCCATGGCGAGCGAGACGGCGTCGGAGTGGGAGGCCGTCGTCGAGGTGGCGGAGTTGGGGGTGGCCTCGAGGATGCCGAGGGATCGGAGGGCGAGGGCGAGGACGCGGGAGGGGTCGGCGGCGCCGGAGGCCTCGAGGTGCTGGCCGAGCTTGATGCAGGCGAGGGCGAGGCGCTTGTCGGAAGGTGGCATGACGGCCTCGAGGCGGGAGAATGCGGCGAGCAGGTCCTTGGTCCCCTTCGCCGCCTCGAAGGCCTCCTCCGCCTCCTCCGCAACGGCCGCGGCGGCAGAAGCAGCGGCGGCGGAGGCGGGAACTGGAGGCGGCGGGAGCTGGGAGAAGTGGCGGCGGGGCGGGAGGAGGAGAGGGTTTGGGGTTTTGGGCGTGGGGATCGGAACGGGAGCTCGGAGGCGTGGCCTGAGAAGGAGGGAGGCAGCTCGGCGTAGAGCCATGGCGAGTCGGCGATCGATTGGAAGTTCGCGGCGGCGGCGGTGGCGGTGGCGGCTACCGGCGGCGAGGGAGGGAGAGGGTGGTTTACGTGGAGGAGAGGAGAGTGTGAAGGGTTGGAGATTTGATGGGCCTTAGGTTTAGTTATATGGGCCTAAATTCCGGCCCAACTATATGAGGCCTTGATGATCTAGTGGGCTACTTGTTCGGAGGCGTGGATCGGCCTAAATCTAGGCCCAACCGAAAGAGGCCGTGATGATCTAGTGGGATGCTTGTTGGGCTGGGCTTACCCACTCTGCTAGCCAGGAGACCAGTGAGACTGTGAGAGTACTTCTCTCCTTTCATTTTTCAAAAAAAGATTTTTTTTTCTACTCTTGTTTTATTATTTTCTATTTTTCTATGCTGTTTTTCTATAGATGGTAACTTGTACTTCTATGTTATTAAAAATATCTGCGATGGAAGGAGAAAATGAGATGTGATGATATTGGCATCTCTTAGCTGGGCAGCACCACTGAAAGCTCGAAGTCATGCATGATGATGCGTACGTGAAGGCTGAAGCGAACGAACTTTGACAAAAACACAACCTTTACAGCCAATTGCGGTTGCCTAACCTGAACATGACGTGCTCTATTGACAACAACGACCATCTGTCCATGGCTCACTGGCCACTGCAACTGGTTGCTAAATTGGAGTAGCAATATTAAGCAAAAAAGATAATGTCATTTTACATCCAATGATAATGGGCTGAACTGATATATGGTTATGAGTTGTGAACATTAGTGGGCTTGTTCGGCAGCCCTATACAGCGGCTGTACAGCCGCTGCAGCTGCAGCTGCTACCATTGGTCTTCTATAAATTTCACTGTAGCAGCTGGCTGCCAATTAGAGCTGCCGAACAGGCCCAGTATCAGGAGATGGATGGTTGAACTAACCGATGAACAGGACAAAGCAACTCTGCCGAATCGATCAAAGGTATCAATACTCAATAACGAAGAACATTCTGAGAATTGCCATTTCAGCGCCACATATCGGTTAAACAATACACATTCCTCACCAAACCATCGTTTCTCTCGTGTCTCCATCGCCGTCGGTAAATTCAGCACAAGCTCACTATTCTTTAATGCTTCAAAGAAAAATGGAGATTCAGATTCTTCAGAAGAAAACTGAGAAGTCCCCCGGTCGCCCTGTCCCGGGGGCGACGCGGGCGGCGAACAAGCCGCGCCGTCCCCGCCCTTCTCCTCCCCTCCCCAGCCTCGCCGCCGGCAAAGCCGGGTGGCTGCAAGCATAGTAGAAAAACCGGACCGGACCGGCGGTTCACCGGAAAAACCGGAACCAGCTCCCTGACCGGCTCGGTTCCCTCAAAGGATCGTCCACGGAATCGACATGGTGTAAACCGGCTGAACCGGGCGGTTTTTGCGCGAAACCGCTGAACCAGGTGATCCTGAACCGCCCGGCTCGCATATTTCTTATGGCCATGTAAGACTGGAGGCCCAACTTAACAGCCCAACTTGTTTTTTATGCGAGAAAAAATGGTGAGAGGTGGGATTCGACCCCAGGCTGTTAGAATAGATGCAAACCTTGCCAACCACTAGGCTAAGTTAGCTGCTTTGACTGGAAGACAACGCAAAATATACTTAGGCAATAAATCGCGGTTCAACCAGTGACCCAACGGTTGAACCGATAGACCGGTGAACCAAACACTCCACCGGGTCAATGTCCGGTCCGGTTTTTTCTACTATGCTGCAAGGACGGCGGCGGCGGCTCTCTCTCCTCGCTCGGGCCAAGACGGTCGGGACGCACCACGGCGCGAGCTCAGGGCATGGCGTCGGCGCCGACCGGATCCGTGCCTGGCGTCCAGATCCGGTGCGGTGGTGGCCGATCCGGTCCCCGGCGACGGGCGGCGGCGTCCTGGCAGCTCGGCGGCGAGGTTTGGCGGTGGGTTTGGCGGCGGCGACCTGGCGGAGGCGGGCGGACGACGGATGCGGCGGTGAGGTGCGCGCGAGAGCCGTGGTGGATGCCGGCGATGCGGGAGGAGGCAAATGACGCCTCTGGCAGATCTGGCTGGGGTGGTTGCGGCTGCCGACGACGGCAGTGGGCGGCGGCGGCGGGGCAGTGGGCGGCATCGACTGCGGCGGCTGGCTGGTGGGCAGCGCCCGTGGTGGTCGAGGCGTCGTGGAGGCGGTCGCGCGGCCTCATGGGTGGCGAGGCCTGCCTGCAGGCGTCGTGGAGGCCGGCGATGTGTGGCTGTCGTGGAGGCCAGCGTCGTGCGGCAGCGGGAGGGCGTCATGAAGACCGGCCCGGTGTGGAGTCGCGGCCGGCGACATGGAGCTCGCGGGTGCGACAGCGGTGCTGGTGGTTGCAGGTTGCGACAGCGGACGGCTTGCGGCGATGGCCGTGGCGACCGTGGACGTGGCTGCGGCGGAGGAGGTGAGGATGGCGATGGCGAGGTGGCTGGGCGTTCGCAGCAGCGGTTGCGGTGGCGGTGAGCCGCGGTCACCGGAGGCATGGCGACTTCGGACGGGTAGCCGAGGGCGTGGCAGACGGTTGCATCTGGCCGGCGTGGCTTCGTTTGGAGGAGGGGCGAGACCGGTTTGGCGCAGAGGCGCAGCCGATGCAGCGCGGAGGCCGACTCGGCGCGAGGGCGCGGGCGGCGGAGATGGAGGCCGGCTTGGCGCGTGAGCGCAGCCGATGGAGGGAGGCCGGATTGGCGCGAGAGGCGCGTCCGGTGGAGGAGGCCGGCTTGGCGCGAGAGGCGCGGCCGGCGGTGGAGGAGGCGACCTCGGTGTGAGGAGGAGCTGTCGGTGGGTGTAGCGCGGTCTTCGACGCACGAAGGCTAGCCGGCGGGGGACGCCGGTGCAGGGGTCCCACATGTCGGCAGAGCTTGAGTGGTGGTGGAGCATCGGTCGTCAGCCGTGGATTCGCAGGTTGCGGGGCGAAAGCCCAGTCTTGGCTCCTTGAGCCCTGACGGACGGCGGCAACGGTTTCCGTCGCTTCTCTTCTTGAAGACGTCGTTTTGGCATCCCTAGGGGGGCGATCTTTGTCTGTGTTCCTTTGTTGGTCTAGCGGCGGTGGTCACGCTTAGCGGCGGCCGTTTCGGTGCTAGCCTTCTCCCGGGTTGTGTGTTGGCGCTGTCGATGTGTGGGTGGTGGTATTTTTTCCTTTTTCCTGTTACGACCCTCGCGGTTTGTAATCTTGTAATTTTTTTCTGCTCTATCAATAGAACTTCGCACCGTCTCTGCGAGTCGTTCAAAAAAGATTTTCGGAAAAGTGCGTTTACTAAGAAGAAATGCAGTATACAGCCGAATATTCAGTGTTTTTTTTTATAACAGAAGCTGATCGAAGCAGGCCTTATCCTGCTCCATCTCTGAAAAATGATATCTGATTATTTCATTGATTGACAATTGCAAATTCACAATTGCTTAGTGATTGATCAACGATTGCAATCCAACAGCTACATTACAGAATCACACCCAAACTGAACAAACTCTGAACTCTGCAACAATTCGTAGCAGCAAGAAAGCAAGAAATGCAGCAAGCTGTTCGTCAGTCACAGCTGCTTCAGCCGTCGGCGAAGCACGAGCTGAACCGCGCCATGTCGGACTCCGGCAGCGCCACGCCGATCTCGATGCCGCCGTGGCCGTCGCGCGCCTCCGCCATGGACACCGTGCCGGGCGTCTGGTCGATGGACAGGGCTCCACCTTCGCCGGCGGCCCAGCCCGAAGTCGGTGTCGTACACGCCGTACCGCGGCGAGCCGCCGATGGACATCGGCCGGTGCGGCATCAGCGACACGATCTTCTGGAACCACCCGTCGGCGCCGTCCAGCACGCCGTCGTCGAGCCCCCTGATGGCGGCGCCGATGGCCACCGCCGCCGTCACCACGCCGTCGGCGCCGCCGCCGAGCAGGCCGGCGGTCGACTCCACGAAGCAGGGGCGGAGGCAGTTGCGAGGTACATGCGGCACCGGGGGGCTGAGGCGGCGCGGCATTCCACGAGAACAGCAGGTCGCGCGCGCTCCCTGGCGGCGGAAGGTGGCGTCGACTCGCGCCAGGCAGGTCCACGCGTACGCGCACGCCACGGTGAAGGCCGAGCAGTGGACGCCGCCGCCGCCGCTCGCCGTGACGTGCTGCTTGAGCTTGTCGATGCTGTCGCGGGTGAGCGTGAACGACGCCATGAACAGCTTCGGCGGCGGCCCGGACGGCGGTGGCGGGGGTGGCCCCCTGTTCGCCAGCTGCCGCATTTGATCGAGCGTCTTTGCTGCAAGGCCGTCGGGATCGGCGACCACGCCACGGTCCAAGAACGGCGGCGGCGGCGGCGGCACAGCATCGACGTCCCCGCCGGAAGCCACCCGGCAATTGGCCGCCCAGGTCTTGACGAAGTGCATGAAGCTGGAATCGTCGCAGGCCACATGGTGGATGGACACGCCGACGGCGAGCCCCTTCCCGGGGAAAACCGTCACCTGCACCGCCGCGAGCTCGGAGCTCCCCTCCTCCGGGCGCGGGAGCCGCGGCACCAGAGAGTACAGCCTCCCAACATCCCTCGGGCCGCCGCCGGCGAGCTCCTCGAAGTCGTCGCCGCTCTCGGCGACGGTGAGCTCGACGCGGTCGGCATCCCCACCCGTGGAGCAGAACTCGTACCCTCCGCCTCCGCCGCCGCTAGAACACGGCCGGACGCGGCCAAGAAGCGGGTAGAAGCGGTGCAGCGCGGCGGAGAGCGAGGAGGCGAGGGAGGGGAGGAGGTGGGCGGCGAAGTGTTCGACGGCGTGCGGGTAGGTGTAGAAGAAGACGCGCTCCACCGGGCCGGTGAAGATCCACGGCACGTCGAAGAAGGTCAGCGGGAGCACGCCGCCGGCCGCCGGAGGGGAGGCCGCCACCGTCAGCTTGTCGACAACCTTGGTCGCCATGGCAATTTGCTGCTGAGAGTTGCTCGCGATGTGTTTGGGGATGAGAATTCGTGAGATTTGGGGGAGGATTCAGGATTTTTTTTGTCAGATCCACCAAACGCATCGCACTGGTGGTTGCAAGTGTGGCAGAAAAATGCTCTCTTTGTCACTCTCTATTCTTTATTGCCATCATGTTAGATCCTTTTCCTTTCCTGCTGCTTTCTGATCGAAGTTGGAGGAGGTTCCTACTACTATCCAATAGCACAAGAAAACATTGTCAGTGAATACTGCAGAAAAAGTTAAAGAAGCATTATTTATCAGTAAAAAGCATTATTTGATCCAGTGAAGAAAAAGTGATGGCAATCTGGAGCCTGTGTACACTGGAAATGAGCTCATCAGATGAAATCAATGACAAAATGTTAATCTTTATACTCTGACTTTGCAGTTGTAACTTGCAAGTCTTTTTTTTTTTCAAGGTTCCACTTAATCACATCGGTAGTATAACTGATTATCCGGTCTGGGATCCACACAAAAGCAGGAAAATTAGGAAGAGTTAGGTATGCGATTAAAAAAAAAAAGTTGGCAAATTAGTATCGGCGCATCTGCCTACCAAGTATTATCAAGGGATGATCTCTTTGGCATTGGAAGTCACCTCTTTGATTCTCTAATCTGGACCGTGCACAAAAGTTTCAAGAAAAACAAGTATCTCAAACTTGTCTGCTGATCACATAATATTGAAGAAGTAAGACATATGGAAACCTTAACCTTGACCGCATACTGAAAACCTGTAACGAAATACTACCAGATGGTGAAGTCCATGAGTTTCAGAATACAGTAATTTGGTTTGTTGTGAACTGATATGATAGCAACCAACTGATTCAGTCAATGGCCATAAGTTCCTCGGAGTGAAAAACTGCAATGTTTACTCAACTGCCTAATGGAGATTCAGGTAGTAACCATGTTCATAAACAGTATTATCAGACAACTAGCCAAACAGCAACAACAGGTATAATAATAAGCTTATAACATCAAAACGCAATTTTTACCTTCTGCTTTCCTTGATAACAGATGCAGCAATAAAGATGATTTAAGCTGACATAAGAACTTATTTTTCCGCCTTAAAGTGGGCTTGCACGTTTTAGGCCTAATCCGATTACATTTGGGCCTTAATGGTCTTTCACTTCTTGGGCCAAAGCCTATTACATTTTTGCTTACACCACGGCAAGGCATTCTCTTTTTTGGGGCTTAAACGTTTTATAGAACACTTCAGTAAAGTACTCCAATATTATTTGCAGTCAATAAAACTATTATTCCAATTAACAACATAGCAAGCTCTTCAAGTGGAGTTAAATTAATTTTTAAAAAATATTGAACTG
Source organism: Oryza longistaminata (assembly GCA_009805545.1). NCBI lineage: Eukaryota > Viridiplantae > Streptophyta > Magnoliopsida > Poales > Poaceae > Oryza > Oryza longistaminata. The sequence goes on from CM020179.1 coordinate 45,809,580, forward strand.
AAATGATGGAGAGGCGCCACAAGCACAATTTCCAAGGCATCTGCTTGATCAGATTCCATTTCATTCCTCTCTTTTACAACTTTTTTTTTGTGTGTCCAAGCACAACAGACATTGGCTTGGGAGATGATGGATAGGGCCAAAGTTTAGCATATTTTGACTCCTCCAATTGCTACATCTTCATGCCAAAGACCATCCTAATCCTCTTTTCATCCAAGACTGCAAGTCTGCAACAAAGCAACTCAACACACAATGCAAGCACTAGTTTTCCCTTTTCATTTTGGTTTCTTTATGGTTAGGGATTAGTGCTAAAGCAGCTGCTTGATTAGTGGGGTCTAATCTAATTACTCTCAAGTGCCATAATTGGCATGCTTTAGTTTTATGCACAACTTTGTTTGACCAATGACCAGCTTCTTGACCAGTTCAATCAAACAAACACAACAATGCTTATGGAGTACATATATATGTGATGGCAAGACTACAAAAACACAAAAGGGCCAAGGCAAAGAAAAATAATGAAATTTCCTTCAACTTTAACAGACAAGCCTTGCATATTTAAGTGTCTGTTTCTCAGGCCATTGACCAATAATCCAGGCAATTAAATATGGCAAACATTTTGTTTTCTCTGGTTTGCAAAGAACACAAAGAAACAAGAACTGAACTTGTGAGGTGAAGCTAGTGATTCCAAGGCACTGATAAGAACAAAACTTGAGCTAGTGCTAGGGCCATCTAATCGCTGATTACTGACCAGTACTTAGCATCCTAGGCTACCTAACCATGTGTGTGTAGATCATCTTATACATTACCCACATTAATCACGCGTTAAATCTACGGCTTTGCTCCAATCGATAAAGACGAGTGATCACAAAAGTCACTGGCCTATACCAATTGTTAATTCAACTGCGTTTGCTTGCATTTGTGTTCAGTATGCATTCTTCTTCAGGTTGTAGCAGCGCCCTAAATTAACTAAACAATGAGCTTCTATATGTGCAGGGTTTTGTTTGCTTGCAGCAGTATTTGATGACCTTTTCTTAGATAATTTAAAGTGTTTGATGACCTGACCAGTTAGCTGCTCATTGGCTAGATATTGCTATTAGCTTCTAGTATCTTCTGACCTTCACTTTTTAGCCTTTTGTAATGGATTCAGTGAACATGTCTGAATTAAATTGCAGAGTCCCAAGATGCAAGTACTTCTACAAACCTACTAGTAGTACTGTTCTTATCTGATCACTAAATTAAACAAACATGTACTATTAATATACTAGTGTATTTCTATCTCAATTATTGCAATGGGATTGCCATCCCACAGGATTACTGGTACTATCCTGGAATTAAAATTTCTTCAGTTCTTTCAAAATGACAGTGTGATTAGTTCTAAGTGTTCCTTGATTTAACCTATCTAGAGTAGCATAGCAACATGGATGTATTATAGCAGGATTAACTAGTTGCATGCAGTAGTTAACTTTGGTCAACCATCAAAGCACAGTCAATTCTGCAAAGTAATTAATCAACCATTGGGATCAGGACCTTTCACCGTGTATCTGTTCGTGTGCATGCGTGCTAAGGTCAACATTTAAGTAGAACATACTCCAGTAATTAAAATTGGAACGAAAAGTAAACGGTGGTAGCTGCGGCTGAGGAGTTCATACTTGCCCTTAATCAAGGGGACAATCTTTGTGCATGGCATGAAAAAAACTAGGATTATCAGCAGCAGTCTAGGACATATATATATACAAAATGGTTTTAGGGTCTCTAGAGAAGAAAAACTTGGTGGCAACTCAAAGTTATGTGATAAATGTTTCTTCAACTTTCGGCACTCTCAAGTTATATTACTAACTTCTAGTAGCATAGTTTCTCATAAAAAACAAAATTTATAATTATTTTCAGTTTACTTCGACCGTTACAATAGTAATATTGCTCCTTAAAAGAAGGCGATTGTTTGATGGGAGTGTTTCTGCAACAAGGGACATGAACACCTTTTTGCACATCAACCATGGCTGAGAAACATTTTAAATCTTATCAAGAACATGTTGGACAGGACATGAAGTAGTGAGAATCTGCTTCCATAACAAGAACAATATAGGACTTGAGAAGTTTCTGGCTCATGCAGTAGAGTAACAATAATGCCTCTTAAAAAAAGACACTTGCTGATTGCTGGCTGCACATATATGTTTCTGCAGCAAGACACATGATCGCCTTTTATACTGAAATCAGGAGAATGTCTCTAAATCTTATATGAAACAAGTTGAACTGGAAACTATTATAAAAACTAGGGATAGATCAGAAATTTTTTAATGCAGTTTTACACTAGTTCATCGCCTGAGACACATATGAAATGACACACATAGATACTGAATTCAGAACCTTGTTTCATCTGTCTCGATTTAACCTAGCTAAACACTCAAAACAAATTTTGGAAACAAGAAGATTGCATCAACTAGGTCAGCAAGATTAATTATACTTGGACATGCATGCATGGCCAGTGTCCAGTGATGTGTGATGCCATTACCAAGATCTTGTTGCAAGAAGCTATTAGTGTTATTTAGTAGTACTACGTACTAATCATCATCATGAAGCAGACTAATTGCTTCACTATGATGTTGCACTGATAAAAAAGTTCAGTAGTACACAGGCTAAATTTTGCTTGTCCACTCTCTAACTCCTGCATGCAAACGTTGCATTGTTTGATTTTTCTTTCTACTGAGAGTAGTTGGAGGTTGATCTCATCATCGCCTGGGCCAGATACTGGAGCTCGCCGGCGTCCACCGCCTTGGAGCAATGCTGCTGCATCTGCACGGCGGCGACGTCGTCCTTGAAGCCGGCCGCCATGAGCTCCGGCAGCAGCGCGCCGCCGCCGCTGAAGCAGTCGTCGAGAGCGCCGCCGGGCGGCCTTCTCGCCATGTCCTGCCGGAGTAGCGCGCTGATGCTGCCGCTGTCCGGCCAGCTCACCGGCGAGTGCGAGCTGCTCTGGATGCCGCACGCCAGCTGCGCCCTCGCCTGCATCAGCTGCGCTTGCAGGATCGCGACCTGTATGTAGCATCGATCGAATCAGTCACAAATCCGAGAGGCGAGGCGATGCGATCGATCGAGCAGCGACGAGATCATCTCATTCTAATCCATGAAATGAAATATACCTGCTGCTGGAGGGCGAAGATTTGGGCGACGCAGCCATAGACGGGGTCGCGGAGCCTGGCCTGGGCCTCGTAGGTGATGGTGACGACGGCCTCGCAGCGGTCGGCGACGGGGAGGTGGGAGAGGAGCTTGGAGGCGTTGCTGGCGCCGAACACCTTGTGGATCGCCGCGAACCTCGCCGCCCCTTGCTCCGAGCTGAAGTAGGGCGCGAACACGCACTCCGGCACGCACCGCCGCCGCAAGAACTTGCACGCCCCGCACGGCGACCCGGCTCCCGTCCCCGCCGCGGCGGCGGCGGCAGCAGCGCCGGCAGCCGTAGCACCAGCCATACCGATCAAGATCGAGCAAGAAAATGAATCGATCACTCTAGCTACGTGTGCTTCTCTCCAAGTGTAGTGTAGTGTAGGTAGGTTAGCTGCTAGTAGCGGTGCAACTTGAGATGGAGGAGGTGGATTTATAAGAGGAGGAGGAAGAAGAGGAGAGGAGGAAGAAGAGAAGAGGACAGGTAGGGTAGGGTGTCTGGTTCGAGGGGAGCAAACGTGTTAATGCTGCGTTGAATAGGAAGGCCAACGTCCTCTGCCTTACTACGTACTCACTTGCTAATTAACCTGCAGCTTATTAAACTAATCAATTCTACTACTGTATATCACCTTCAGAAAAAGAAGAAGGTTATAGTAGTGTACAACATGGCCATGTGATTTGTATAGTCTTCCTTAATTGATCAGTTGTCATGGCGCAGATAATGACTTTATATATAAATAATATTGGTACGTATATGTAGTAATATAGTCTGATATTCATTGAAAGAGTAAATTACACTAGCGGTTCTTAGACTTGTAACGAAGTTACATTTAGGTCCACGAACTTGTAAGACACACATCGACATCTCTAAACTTGATTTAATATATCATCCCTAAAATATGCAGTGTTTTGGTCAGTCCACTTTAATTTCTACACTTTGCTTACCACCAACATCTTCATGAACATTGCAGTTTAATTTGCAGGTGAAAGTTGATCACTAGAATGAACAGCATCCAGATATATCCTATATATATATGCCCTCAGAAAGAATACTAGCTAGATTAATTGCCATGGAATACTTATACTGAACCTTGAGAATTTTTCAGCACTACTGTTGGATTTGTCCACTATACAAGAACGAGAAGGACATCAGAAACTAGTACATTTTGGGTTGCAGAGAGACTACATTTTCAGTAGAGGAGATCTAGTCAAGAGTGAGGCATGAATCAATCAATCAATCAATGCAGCTAAATTAAAATTATACTATCAATTGAAGTGAGTTGAGCGTGCACGTACGTAGGCGAGCTGCATAAAGAAACCATTTCGCGCCGAACAGCCGCACCTTGCACGGTCCGTCTCCATCGCCTCTCTCGCTGCTGCTCCTCGTCGTCTTCTTCTTCTCTTCTCTCGACCACCTGCCATTGGATTTATCCGGCCTTCTCTCCTACTATAGGATAATTATTATTATATGTACTAATCCAACCTAATCTTCTTAATTCTCCTTTGGATTCTTCCCTTTGCTTGCTATGCTTTTGCTTCTCTTCTCCGCGTCTCGTTTTCTGATCATCCTGTCATGTTGTTGCCGCTTTATTTCGATCTTCCACTGGTTTTCTTTCTTTCTTCTTCTAAGCAGTTATTGTCCCCTATCTCCTTAACCGCATTCTAGCTTACTTCTCCTTAATTTCTGAGGCTATATAGTAGTATTTATGATCTGCAACTGTCGATTGACTATCTGAATGATGCAGACTTGAGTATATGATCTTGGTTCTTGTCCAAGAAAAAGGTAGTACTTCCTGCGTTTAACAATGTAAGTCATTTTAGCATTTCTCACATTTATATTAATATTAATGAGTCTATACATATATATCTACCTAGATTCATTAACATCAATATGAATATGAAAAATGTTAAAATAATTTACATTGTGAAACGGAGGGAGTATCAGAGTACACATGCCTGCAGAGAAAGTATAATGCCTGCTTGGTCACTGGCTGTTTGACCGTATTAATCAAAACTATACGCAACTTACGTAGAATGTATCGTGTACTCGTGCAGATTACGAGACGACGACGAAAAGAGATTGGCACGCCACACGTGCAAACGGTTGCACGAGCAACGGGACTTATGGAGACTCATTCATCATCCATCCCAATGGGAGTTTTTTTTTTCTTCTCCTCTCATTCAGCTACTACAAGTTTATACAAGATAGGTGAGATCACAAGAATGTTTACAAGATAGGTGAGATCACAAGAATGGAGATCCATCAATGACAACGTACCCATGTACATAGCCAGCTGCCCAGCTATATCATCAAAGTATAAATCGCATTCTTGCCATCAAAATTCCAAGCAATTGCATCATCCGTATATGTCACATACTCACAACCCATGCTGATGTACACAACATCTCAAAATGAATGCCGTCGTTGTGGAATAATCATCGAGTTTCTTGCAGTTTCTTCCGCTGAGCGACCTCACATCAGTGTACATCAGCAGACAGCAAACCTTACCTCGTAGTTTTAGCCGAGCCACTGAGTGGCGCGCCGTTCACCGCCACCGCCTACAGCATGGCGGATGCTGATCTTCTCATGGGAGTACTTCTCCTGGAGGTACTCGAACGCGTTGACATCAAGCTTCCCGCTCACCGACTTCCCCTGCTTCCGCCTGATCTGCTGCTCCTTGATCGAGTTCCACAGCTTCGTGATGGCGTCCCTCTGCTGCGTCGTGAACCGGTTCATGTTGTCGTAGGCGTGCTTCGCAAAGATGTCAATGGCGGTCTGTGTCCTGATAACATAAAAAAAAAGGAGAATTAGAACAATAAATTGTTGAATATGTGTTGATAACATAAAAAAAAAGGAGAATTAGAACAATAAATTGTTGAATATGTGTTGATAACATAAAAAAAAAGGAGAATTAGAACAATAAATTGTTGAATATGTGTTGATAACATAAAAAAAAAGGAGAATTAGAACAATAAATTGTTGAATATGTGTTGATAACATAAAAAAAAAGGAGAATTAGAACAATAAATTGTTGAATATGTGTTGATAACATAAAAAAAAAGGAGAATTAGAACAATAAATTGTTGAATATGTGTTGATAACATAAAAAAAAAGGAGAATTAGAACAATAAATTGTTGAATATGTGTTGATAACATAAAAAAAAAGGAGAATTAGAACAATAAATTGTTGAATATGTGTTGATAACATAAAAAAAAAGGAGAATTAGAACAATAAATTGTTGAATATGTGTTGATAACATAAAAAAAAAGGAGAATTTAGAACAGGAAATCGTAGTATATGTGTCGCTAACAGCATACCACATGATGGTCTATCTCAGAGAACTCACCACGGAATCCTATAGCGCCGAGCAGCTATTTCTAGACATTTCAGGAGGGCTTCTCGTTGTGACTTCAGAAATCTCTTTGATTCATCCTCATCTGCTTTCCTATTTAGAGCAGCGACCGTCTTCTCTCGAGCCTTTTCAGACTTCTTTGACTTGTGCTCAATTAGACCATCCAAACCAAAAGGATCAGAGGATTCCTCACTTGAGTTGGAGGCTGCAGCATGAGTGCTATCATCTGGCAACGAGTTGGATGCCGCAGCTTGCGGGTTATCATCTGCGTTATTACTTTCAACAGCTGCCAGAGCTGCTGCTTCATCATTGTCATCATCCACTGTTACGATTGGCAGGGCTGAGATGGCATCTTTGATCTTCCCTACAGCCTTTGAGAACTACAAAACAGTATCAAGTACGTTAGTCAAGCACTCAAATCACAAACTGTGTCATAGACATGAGCCCAGAAACAATAATAATGCATTTTTCACATTTGGTAGAGAAAATAAGCAGCGCAGGCACCACCACAATACACTCACCACAAAACTGTCATCCGTAAAAAGATCATTTGCCACCACTGCATGCAGCACCCATATATCAATCTGATTTTTCTGTTGTTGGTTGAAACACTGCAAATCCACCACAAGTTATAAGTACAAGATGCAATGGTATAATGGAACTGCATAAAACAGAGAACACTAAGACTTAATAAAAATCTTCACCTCTGTTACACCCTGGGCTGCATTAAACAAAGCCTGGTAATCAGCACGTACAGAAGGCTCATTACAAGCTCCTGGTGAAGACATTGCAGCCTCTAATATAGCAAAGAAGTGACTGATTGTCCCTGGCTTGACACTCCCAGCCTCAATAAGCTGTAGAGCTAGTTTTGATGCCTTGCTGAATTTTGAAGGATTCCGTATATGTGAAGTTATCTTGTGCATAGCATCAATGACTTGCATTTCTGAGGCATCAACAGTAGTTCTAAACCTAAGTCGCTTCTCAGGAGCTACAAGAAAAAATAATGAATATTAGAAGTTTAGAACATGAGCATGAAGCAAGTAAAACATCTCTGCTGTTGTTATAGGAATATAGCGAGACTGTAAAAGTCGCTCGCAATTAAAAAAAAATCATGTGGAAAATAATTGGATGATAAAAAATCTTCAGATATAAGGAGTCATTACAACTTTCAATCACCCATAAATCTTTTCAGCAGGACTAGATATTCAGTTCTAGCACACTAACGAAACTATAGTTAGTAGTAAAACATGATGGCATTTTGCAGATGGCAGGGTCCTGTATAATTGAACCTTAGAGGGTTGAATATAAGCTAAACTTAAAAGAGATGTCACCAGATTCTGTTAATGTTCCAAGTAGTTCCAACCAACACATAACATAGCGAAACATTAATCTTTACAAGGCACAATCTCGCAAACAAAGCACAAAAAATCCCAGTGAATTACCTGGTGGTGATAATATCAACAATACTCACTATATTCCCAATTGAGTTACTCCAAGGGACCAAGGCAGTGGTAAACCCTGGCACTAAGATATATAAAAAAGGGCAAGCAAAGCTTATCTAAACCAGATCGAATGTGTATAATCTTCATAACTGAACTAATTTAACATCTTCTGTTTTAAGTTATGTCACACCTTACATACTCGGAGCTTATTTTGAGTTCATATTGGTGAACAATGTTAAGCCAAACATATGTAAGAGAAGAGGTTGTTATCCTTAAAAGGAAACATTAACACTTGTTTTGACAGGGAGTCTCAGGGCTAAGAGCTTCAACTGTTTATATCTTAGTTCTGCAAAAGACAGAAGTAATTTGCACAGCTAACATATTCTGGCTGATGCAGTCATTGATCTCAAGCCACACAGACCAAACATTAACAATTGGAACATCCCTGCATCTGTATGCTATGGTTAATCTCCTGGTGAGATGTGGCAAATGAGAACTGGGAAACCCTAATGCCGATCTAGAACATATTCCTATGAACAAAGTTCGCATCAGGATATCATAAATTAAGCCATGAATTTCTAGCCAGATGAAAAACCTTTCAATTGCTCAGCTCCTAGGCGATGAAAAATCAGCAACTAATCGTTGACAAAATGTACAACAAAGAACACAAGCTAGTCGTACTCGTACGAACAGGAGTGCATCCGAATTCCCAAAGCCGACCACGCAGAGCAGGGGACGCAGCGGCAGTAGCAGTAAGCATCTACCTAATTTCGCACAGAGTACAAGAGCGCGAGAGGAGAGCTCACCAAGTCCTTCGGCTGCGGCATCCGTGGCGGCGGCGGGTGAGGAAGCGGCAGCATCTGAGGAAGAGGGCTTGTCCCGCTTGAGTGCGCTCTTCAGCGCGGGCGGTCTCGGCGGCGGCGGCGGCGGCGATGGCGACGGCGCGCGCTCTCCTCCGGCGGCCGCCGCGGCGGCGGGAGGTGGTAGGCCCTCGAAGAGGTCGTCGGAAGCCATGGCCAGCGTGTGGTCTCCTCCTGCTTCTGACTGCTCGAGATGTCCTAAATTAATGGGCCTCGTGTAGTGGGCCTAAAACTAATGGGCCTAGTTGTTATTATTATTATATGGCTGGGTGGCGACTTTGCTCTGATCAGCGCGGCGTTGTCTCTCTTGCAGGGAAGTTGATTTGAGTCGGCGGCCGAAGAAGGAAGCCATGAACTCGAGAAGGCAAGTACTGCACACTAACTTTTCGATGTGTTTTCGATTTTGATGCTATGGGTGAATGGAGTTACCGGGTTAGGGTTGATGAGCACGGATGATTTGGTAGGACTGACTGACTAGCTGGTTGAGCTATTTGTATATTTGCATTAGGGTTCTATATCTACTATAACTGTGTGCTGAAATTCTCTCAGGAAAAAAAAAAAACTATAAGGTGAAATTATCGTGTGATTACAGCAATTCTGATGTATTCTAGGAAGGTCAATACTCCTTCGTGGGATTTTATCTGTTAGTTGTGAGATTGCATCCTTTGATGTAAGACATTTGCCAGGGGAAAGCTCCCATGATTCCGTAGTTAGCAACTTATTGATATGAATCACCGGAAACAATTACTTATTTTCACTGGCAAGCTCTATCTTCGCATCCTTTATAATATGTTTGAACATTGATGTGCTTCCACCAAAGATTGATGAAATGTTGTGCAAGGCAATTTGGTTCAACTTGCAAGAATGCCTCATGCTTTTCAATTGCCATTAGTCACTATCCAAAAGTTTGATTTCGGAAGGCATGTGCTATGCTGCTGTATATTTGCTTTGCTCATATGTGATTATGTGCATACTACCGTTAAATGAGCTTAGGTCTTTGACTTTTTACTCTTAAAAGCAACTGGTTATATGCCATTTCATCCTGCTGCCAGTAAGCCAGTTGATACTTATAGTAGCGAGAATCTTGTGGCCTAAGAAGTCGACTTCCTGCATTGTGTCAGTTTAATAAAACAAAGAAGAAAACTCAAATAATAACTTTTTGTGTAAATGAATAGAAGGAGAACAAAATACCTGGTAGATTGACCAACTCATGATCATTGGATTACATTTCTATTTTTATCACTCCTGTTCTGTCCCAAGCTCTCTATCTTAGTTTTGTAAACAGTGGAAGTGTATAAGGAATCGAAGAAAAGGGAAGGCCCTAACAAGTATCTGTAGAGTGGGATATTCTAAACTTCTACTACTTGATATTGACATTTTGACATTTGGTTGCAGATGGAGTTTATGTCCAGCTGCAAGCCTTTGTCTGCTCTAAAAGCTTGTTACTCACTATGCACAGTTTCCAGTTTAGGAATGGCCTGTGATCATCTACCTGCTAACACTAAGAACTTACTAACTCACACATGCTGTTTATCCAAGTCAAAAGTTACACAGTATTAGCTTTGTCAGTCAAATATATTTGATAACAAGTATTAACCTTTTCATGATATTGATAACTATAAATTCGAGTTGAACATTATTAAGATGAATAGAAATTGTTAGTATTGTGGAAGTTTTCTATAGAAATCAGTAGTATGTACCTGCTTATTTATGGTTTGAGATTGTTTCGGCACATAGTTTTTCTTCAGTTAATTTGTTGAATGCATATTCTCTTTCTGTTTTTAATTCTTTGATACATGTGTCAAAAGCTATTGTTTTTGTGAACTTGGGATATTTTAGTAATGTCGTCCCTTCATACTTGACATATATAAATGCATTCATGAATTATGATTGCTCAGGGTATATCCATGTAGACTACCACGGTAAATGTTTCTATGTAACTGATTGAATATTTATTTATATGGTTTGCTTAGTTTGCATGTGTCTTTGCATTTTATTGCCATCATATGCTTTGCGCACGCTGATTATTTCATGGAAATTTTAGCAACTACCGCAGCACCAGAACTTCTCTTTTTGATGGCATTGAGGAGGGCAGAATCCGTGCAACATCCTATTCTTCACATGAGATAGATGAGAACGAGAATGATCAAGCTATTGATGGATTGCAGGATCGAGTCAGCATTCTCAAGCGGGTAAGTTGCTGTGTTATTATTGGACGTCTGATTTGCCCTAAGTTTAGCCAGTAAACTTGTGAAGAATTACTGTTTTGAGTTTTGACATAATCACTCGTATTAGTACATTTGTGTTAAGCCATGCTGCACAGATGGACCATTAAAGCAACTACTACATTTGTAATAGCGAAAACGAAAGAGTGTGTTGATTGTGACTTCATTCGTGGCCACCTATTAGATAACTGTGAACCATGTGCTTCCTGGACCATTTTCATTTGAAGTGTTGGAAAGTGCTACAGCGCAGCTTTTGATCATGAGATTTATGCTTAAATATGGCCAAGAAGGAATCTGAGTAATCTAATGGGCCTTGTGATAACTTTTGGAAGCAGCTCCAATGCCAATTGATTTTATTAATCTTTTTGATATTCATCTGATCCATGTTTCTAACATGCGACTGATTTACCTCTAAAGGTTTTAGTGCTAGAAATTAGCTAATGAATGGACTATAGAAGATTATGTTTAAACTGCAAGTAGCCAGCAAAACAGAAGATTTTAATAAATCTTTGGATAGAGGACTCGATGTAATTCTTATGTAACTGTGGGCCTTTTCACACCTAATCAATTTTCTTTGTAGTCTTACCATTAGTATGCCTGTCTTTGAAAACTAGACATTTCAAAGGTCTGAGCCTTGAATTAACCAATGAAATGAGTAATAATATCTTCAGTAGTTTATGGTGTTTTGCTCCTGCTTGTGGATCAACAGACTGCTGGAGTGCTGGTCCCGTTCCAGTGTTTGGTTGTGTCTAGTTTTTATTGTTATGCGAATCTTCTACCCTGTCATCTCTTTGGAGAGATCTACAGACAATCATATATGGATGGTTACTGAGGTTATTTTACATGCTTGCAGTTGTCTGGTGATATCCATGAAGAGGTGGAAACTCATAACCGTATGCTAGACCGAATGGTATTTTATATTTATCCTTTTAACTTTTGCTTCCTTGAAAAATATCCTTCTAGAGTTCTATTATGTTAACATCTTGCCTGATCCAGGGCAATGATATGGATTCATCAAGGGGTTTTCTGTCTGGAACAGTGGACAAGTTCAAGATGGTAAGCACTCACACAGTACAATTTTCCTTCGTCACACCATCCATAATATTCTGCTGAGACCGCAATTCATGTCTACGATATAGGTTTTTGAGACCAAATCAAGTCGGAGGATGGGAACCCTCGTAGCATCATTCGTTGCGCTTTTTCTGCTGGTATACTACTTGACCAGGTAGAAGAGGACCATGCATCACTTGCCTACTGTTGTGAAGCGATGTGAACTGGGTTGGGTACTCAAGAACACGTTGAAAATGTCTGTGTCAATTTACCGTGGTGTCGTATATACCTCCAATATCTCGCTGTCATAAAGCAAAATATGTTGACCAGAATGTTTCTAACTCTGCGCTGTGTGAGGATTACAACGTGTTCGTCGTTTGCTCTGGTGCTGTAATTACCTTCACAGAAAATGTTTCCTGCTGTGTTCTGTAACATCTGTTTCTGTATGCGGTCATGCTACCTGTATTATAACTTTACAAGAGATTGTCCTTTGGAATCTTTACTGCTATATATAAGACGCTATTAGTATGTGGTTAATTTGCTGCTACTGCCTTGTATGCTTGTTTAAGAGAGCTTGTTTGGGTAGTTGTGGAGTCGACACCTGTCATGGAACAAATCCAAATCGAAGGAATAATGTGGCTGCAGCGTAAGCCATTTGTGTTGTATATTATAAAGTTAACGACTGCTAGTCAGCGTCTGGTTAATCACACTGATCACAACTAACGCAATTATCAATGGTGCAATTATTGAGTGAAGATGCCTTAATCGTGCGGGAGCTAGCACCAAACACCTGTAATTATCATAGATAATTACGTCAACCGATCTTAATCACATGCATGCATGTACCCCAATACAATACTCCTACTCATGGCTCGTATTTCTATACCGTCTTGCTCGAATAGCTATACTAACCAATCGAGACGGTTTTTCTAATCATGCAACTTAATTTGCCCATGTCGTTAACTGATAATCGAAGTCTGATGATTATTGTTGTGTATAGTACTCCGTCCATTCCAAAAAAGAAGACACAGCCATCCTTAATCCAAATACTAAAAAATAATTATTATCATCTCATTATTTGAATCATCATATTAAATACAATACATGCACCCAATAAGGCTAAAGATTTTTAAGGGTGGATGATTTTTAAAAATAATTTTGTAGAGATGATGTGCTAGTAGTTAATTGCATGCATACCTTGTATTATGAGACATCTTAAAAAATAGTTAGCCTTATATTTTGGAATGGTTGCATAATTCTTCTTTTTCAGGTTTTGTTTTAATAGATTTTTTATGCCGGCCTTGCTCCTAGATATTCAAAATAATGATAGTCTAATAACTAATAAGTGTCTATATATATAGGTAGATGCTTAACTTTTTATACATTATGGTGATTCATTCCGTTTGATTCTAAGAAGACATATATTTCCTACTACCTGATTTGGGAGTGACTTAATTATTTTCTGCCACCAGATGATCTGGGAATGGGAGGCCATGATAATATTCCAACTAATGCTTTTGCTACTAACAGAGAATCTATGCGAGATTCCTTTAATTTATCTATGAGCAGATTAAAAAAAAAACTGCCTCTGTTCTTGTGATCAAACACCTACCTGTACAACAGCTGTACTCTTGTGTAGTTTAATTAGTATGCAACTAATTAATCAATCTGCTGCTTTGTTTGGGGTGTGTTAGAGATGTCATGCACACCACCCCATCAATGTTTGACAAAGCTTAGGTTATCCATCTCTGGGAGATGTGCCACTAGTTTAATTAGTGGGCAAATGCTTTGTTAAAAAAAGCTTAGGGGTTCATATACTTTAATTGGTTGCACTTAACTTTTGTTTTGTCCCTTTCTTTTTTAGACTGGAGTGGAGGCATGAGCATGACAGGATCTTTTATTTGGGTGCCTTTGATGTACTTTGCAAAGCCATACACATATATATAGTTGTGATGCAATGGACCACAAGATCAGTTAGGTATACATCTATACATATCATACATAAGGTTTTATTTATTGTCTCAAAATTTCAGTCTCGCTTGGGAATGGTCCTGTAGATTCTTACACAACTCATATTGATTGTATTTGATCAATACAATGTAACTGCCATCCAGTTTCAATTGTGATTATATTTTTGCAATGATATATATACTGAGAGACCTTGGTTGAAGTATTGCTTATATATAGAATTTATAATCTAAATATATAGTTCTTGTTGTGAAAGTATTGCTAAATTAAATGACTTATAAACCATGAATTGCAAATGTGTGTATGATGGAAATCAACAATATCTGCATGTCTGCCTAGTTAAGGTTACCAAATTAATGTGGGGGTTCCTGATCATCACAATTAATCTAATGAAAGATACTATTAGTGGGAATCTTCTGTCAGAAAAGTTTTCTTAATACGAGAGCACATAATCAAGGTCGTAAGACATCATCTATTCGGTCTCATATAAGAGAGATCTAACATAAAAGGCATACAGAATTATGATTGCTCAGGGTATATCCTGTAGACTACCACGTAAATGTTTCTATGTAACAGATTGAATATTTATTTATATGGTTTGCTTAGTTTGCATGTGTCTTGCATTTATTTCCATCATATGCTTTGCGCAGCTGATTATTTCATGAATTTTAGCAACTACCGCAGCACCAGAACTTCTCTTTTTGATGGCATTGAGGAGGGCAGAATCCGTGCAACATCCTATTCTTCACATGAGATAGATGAGAACGAGAATGATCAAGCTATTGATGGATTGCAGGATCGAGTCAGCATTCTCAAGCGGGTAAGTTGCTGTGTTATATTGGACGTCTGATTTGCCCTAAGTTTAGCCAGTAAACTTGTGAGAATTACTGTTTTGAGTTTGACATAATCACTCGTATTAGATATTTGTGTTAAGCCGTGCTGCACAGATGGATCATTAAAGCAACTACTACATTTGTAATAGTGAAAACGAAAGAGTTTGTTGATTGTGACTTCATTCGTGGCCACCTATTAGATAACTGTGAACCATGTGCTTCCTGGACCATTTTCATTTGAAGTGTTGGAAAAGTGCTACAGCGCAGCTTTTGATCATGAATTTATGCTTAAATATGGCCAAGAAGGAATCTGAGTAATCTAATGGGCCTTAACTTTTGGAAGCAGCTCCAATGCAATTGATTTTATTAATCTTTTTGGTATTCATCTGATCCATGTTTCTAACATGCGACTGATTTACCTCTAAGGTTTTATGCTAGAATTAGCTAATGAATGACTATAGAAGATTTGTTTAAACTGCAAGGTAGCCAGCAAAACAGAAGATTTTAATAAATCTTTGGATAGAGGACCGATGTAATTCTTATGTAACTGTGGGCCTTTTCACACCTAATCAATTCTTTGTAGTCTTACCATTAGATGCCTGTCTTTGAAAACTAGACATTTCAAAGGTCTGAGCCTTGAATTTAACCAATGAAATGAGTAATAAATTCAGTAGTTTATGATGTTTTGCTCCTGCTTATGGATCAACAGACTGCTGGAGTGCTGGTCCCGTTCCAGTGTTGGTTGTGTCTAGTTTTTATAGCTATGCGAATCTTCTACCCTGTCATCTCTTTGAGAGATCTACAGACAATCATATATGGATGGTTACTAGGTTATTTTACGTGCTTGCAGTTGTCTGGTGTATCCATGAAGAGGTGAACCATAACCGTATGCTAGACCGAATGGTATTTATATTTATCCTTTTTTACTTTTGCTTCCTTGAAAATATCCTTCTAGAGTTCTATTATGTTAACATCTTGCCTGATCCAGGCAATATATGATTCTGTCAAGGGGTTTTCTCTGGAACAGTGGACAAGTGCAGTAGCAGTAAGCATCTACCTAATTTCGCACAGAGTACAAGAGCACGAGAGGAGAGCTCACCACGTCCTTCGGCTGCGGCATCCGTGGCGGCGGCGGGTGAGGAAGCGGCAGCATCTGAGGAAGAGGGCTTGTCCCGCTTGAGTGCGCTCTTCAGCGCGGGCGGTCTCGGCGGCGGCGGCGGCGGCGATGGCGACGGCGCGCGCTCTCCTCCGGCGGCCGCCGCGGCGGCGGGAGGTGGTAGGCCCTCGAAGAGGTCGTCGGAAGCCATGGCCAGCGTGTGGTCTCCTCCTGCTTCTGACTGCTCGAGATGCCCTAAATTAATGGGCCTCGTGTAGTGGGCCTAAAACTAATGGGCCTAGTTGGGCTGCTATCCAAATTGAGATGGGCCTTGTACGGAGTAATAGTTTCGATACCATTTATGTCAATACCCTTGGAGTTGGAGTAAAATTACCCGACTGCCATGCAGCAAAACCTCCAACGCCCCACACTGCGTGCACTTCTCGATCATTCGATCGCTTCCCCCAAATCGCTCTCCTCTCCTCTCCTCTCCTCTCCTCTCCATCGCCGCCGATCTCCTCCTCCTACGCCGCCGCCGCCGCGTCGCCTCCCGGAGCTCCGGTGCTGCCACCAGCCTACGCAGCGCCGCCTCCTCCTCCTCCTCCGGCATCCGCCAATCGCCGCCGCCTGGTTCGTCGGGGAGCCCCGCGCCCTAACGTTTTCTAGAGGCTCCGCGGATCCAGCGCGAATCGATCGAGAGGTAAAGGGTAAGGACTCGACCCCAGATCATCTCTCGATTTGTCGTTTTTTTTCCCTCCATTTTTAGTCCATTATTTTGTTTTGTTTTGTTTTTTTATGGCTGGCTGGCGACTTTGTTCTGATCAGCGCGGCGTTGTCTCTCTTGCAGGGAAGTTGATTTGAGTCGGTGGCCGAAGAAGGAAGCCATGAACTCGAGAAGGCAAGTACTGCACGCTAACTTTTCGATGTGTTAAGAGTTTTCGATTTTGATGCTATGGGTGAATGGAGTTACAGGATTAGGGTTGATGAGCACGGATGATTTGGTAGGACTGACTGACTAGTTGGTTGAGCTATTTGTACATTTGCATTAGGGTTCGATATCTACTATAACTGTATGCTGAAATTCTCTCTAAAAAAAAAAAAACTGTAAGGTGAAATTATCGTGTGATTACTGCAATTCTGATGTATGCTAGGAAGGTCAATACACCTTCGTGGGATTTTATCTGTTAGTTGTGATATTGCATCCTTTGATGTAAGACATTTTCCAGGGGAAAGCTCCCATGATTCCGTAGTTACCAACTTATTGATAGGAATCACTGGAAACAATTACTTATTTCCGCTGGCCAGCTCTAGCTTCACATCCTTTATTATATGTTTGAGCATCATATTTGAACATTGATGCTTCCACCAAAGATTGATGAAATGTTGTGCAAGGCAATTTGGTTCAACTTGCAAGAATGCCTCATGCTTTTCAATTGCCATTAGTCACTATCCAAAAGTTTGATTTCGGAAGGCATGTGCTATCCTGCCGTATATTTACTTTGCTCATATGTGATTATGTGCATACTACCGTTAAATGAGCTTAGGTCTTTGACTTTTTACTCTTAAAAGCAACTGGTTATATGCCATTTCATCCTGCTGCCAGTAAGCCAGTTGATACTTATAGTAGCGAGAATCTTGTGGCCTAAGAAGTCGACTTCCTGCATTGTGTCAGTTTAATAAAACAAAGAAGAAAACTCAAATAATAACTTTTTGTGTAAATGAATAGAAGGAGAACAAAACACCTGGTAGATTGACCAACTCATGATCATTGGATTACATTTCTATTTTTATCACTCCTGTTCTGTCCCAAGCTCTCTATCTTAGTTTTGTAAACAGTGGAAGTGTATAAGGAATCGAAGAAAAGGGAAGGCCCTAACAAGGATCTGTAGAGTGGGATAGCTTGTTCTAAACTTCTACTACTTGATATTGACATTTTGACATTTGGTTGCAGATGGAGTTTATGTCCAGCTGCAAGCCTTTGTCTGCTCTAAAAGCTTGTTACTCACTATGCACAGTTTCCAGTTTAGGAATGGCCTGTGATCATCTACCTGCTAACACTAAGAACTTACTAACTCACACATGCTGTTTATCCAAGTCAAAAGTTCACAGTATTAGCTTTGTCAGTCAAATATATTTGATAACAAGTATTAACCTTTTCATGATATTGATAACTATAAATTCGAGTTGAACATTATTAAGATGAATAGAAATTGTTAGTATTGTGGAAGTTATCTATAGAAATCAGTAGTATGTACCTGTTTATTTATGGCTTGAGATTGTTTCGGCGCATAGTTTTTCTTCAGTTAATTTGTTGAATGCATATTCTCTTTCTGTTTTTAATGCTTTGATACATGTGTCAAAAGCTATTGTTTTTGTGAACTTGGGAGATTTTAGTAATGTCGTCCCTTCATACTTGACATATATAAATGCATTCATGAATTATGATTGCTCAGGGTATATCCATGTAGACTACCACAGTAAATGTTTCTATGTAACAGATTGAATATTTATTTATATGGTTTGCTTAGTTTGCATGTGTCTTCGCATGTTATTTCCATCATATGCTTTGCGCACGCTGATTATTTCATGGAAATTTTAGCAACTACCGCAGCACCAGAACTTCTCTTTTTGATGGCATTGAGGAGGGCAGAATCCGTGCAACATCCTATTCTTCACATGAGATAGATGAGAACGAGAATGATCAAGCTATTGATGGATTGCAGGATCGAGTCAGCATTCTCAAGCGGGTAAGTTGCTGTGTTATTATTGGACGTCTGATTTGCCCTAAGTTTAGCCAGTAAACTTGTGAAGAATTACTGTTTTGAGTTTTGACATAATCACTCGTATTAGTATATTTGTGTTAAGCCGTGCTGCACAGATGGATCATTAAAGCAACTACTACATTTGTAATAGTGAAAACGAAAGAGTTTGTTGATTGTGACTTCATTCGTGGCCACCTATTAGATAACTGTGAACCATGTGCTTCCTGGACCATTTTCATTTGAAGTGTTGGAAAGTGCTACAGCGCAGCTTTTGATCATGAGATTTATGCTTAAATATGGCCAAGAAGGAATCTGAGTAATCTAATGGGCCTTGTGATAACTTTTGGAAGCAGCTCCAATGCCAATTGATTTTATTAATCTTTTTGGTATTCATCTGATCCATGTTTCTAACATGCGACTGATTTACCTCTAAAGGTTTTAGTGCTAGAAATTAGCTAATGAATGGACTATAGAAGATTTTGTTTAAACTGCAAGTAGCCAGCAAAACAGAAGATTTTAATAAATCTTTGGATAGAGGACTCGATGTAATTCTTATGTAACTGTGGGCCTTTTCACACCTAATCAATTTTCTTTGTAGTCTTACCATTAGTATGCCTGTCTTTGAAAACTAGACATTTCAAAGGTCTGAGCCTTGAATTAACCAATGAAATGAGTAATAATATCTTCAGTAGTTTATGGTGTTTTGCTCCTGCTTATGGATCAACAGACTGCTGGAGTGCTGGTCCCGTTCCAGTGTTTGGTTGTGTCTAGTTTTTATAGCTATGCGAATCTTCTACCCTGTCATCTCTTTGGAGAGATCTACAGACAATCATATATGGATGGTTACTAAGGTTATTTTACGTGCTTGCAGTTGTCTGGTGATATCCATGAAGAGGTGGAAACTCATAACCGTATGCTAGACCGAATGGTATTTTATATTTATCCTTTTAACTTTTGCTTCCTTGAAAAATATCCTTCTAGAGTTCTATTATGTTAACATCTTGCCTGATCCAGGGCAATGATATGGATTCGTCAAGGGGTTTTCTCTCTGGAACAGTGGACAAGTTCAAGATGGTAAGCACTCACACAGTACAATTTTCCTTCCATCATACCATCCATATATTCTGCTGAGACCGCAATTCATGTCTACGATATAGGTTTTTGAGACCAAATCAAGTCGGAGGATGGGAACCCTCGTAGCATCATTCGTTGCGCTTTTTCTGCTGGTATACTACTTGACCAGGTAGAAGAGGACCATGCATCACTTGCCTACTGTTGTGAAGCGATGTGAACTGGGTTGGGTACTCAAGAACGCGTTGAAAATGCCTGTGTCAATTTACCGTGGTGTCGTATATACCTCCAATATCTCGCTGTCATAAAGCAAAATATGTTGACCAGAATGTTTCTAACTCTGCGCTGTGTGAAGATTACAACGTGTTCGTCGTTTGCTCTGGTGCTGTAATTACCTTTACAGAAAATGTTTCCTGCTGTGTTCTGTAACATCTGTTTCTGTATGCGGTCATGCTACCTGTATTATAACTTTACAAGAGATTGTCCTTTGGAATCTTTACTGCTATATATAAGACGCTATTAGTATGTGGTTAATTTGCTGCTACTGCCTTGTAGGCTTGTTTAGGAGAGCCTGTTTGGGCAGTTGTGGAGTCGACACCTGTCATGGAACAAATCCAAATCGAAGGAATAATGTGGCTGCAGCGTAAGCCATTTGTGTTGTATATTATAAAGTTAACGACTGCTAGTCAGCGTCTGGTTAATCACACTGATCACAACTAACGCAATTATCAATGGTGCAATTATTGAGTGAAGATGCCTTAATCGTGCGGGAGCTAGCACCAAACACCTGTAATTATCATAGATAATTACGTCAACCGATCTTAATCACATGCATGCATGTACCCCAATACAATACTGCTACTCATGGCTCGTATTTTTATACCGTCTTGAGCTCGAATAGCTATACTAACCAATCAAGACGGTTTTTCTAATCATGCAACTTAATTTGCCCATGTCGTTAACTGATAATCGAAGTCTGATGATTGCTGTGTACAGACCTCTCTCTACTCCAAAATATAAAACATAAGCACCCTAAATCCAAAAACCAAAAAATTATTATTATCATCAACAATAAATCATCGTAATAAATACATGCTCCCAATAAAATTAAAGATTTTAAGAGTAAGTGATTTTAAAAATTAATTTAGTACAGATGAGATTTTACTTAATTTTTTAGATAATGGAATGAAACATCTCGATCTTTGCTTAGGAGATTTTAGTTAATTACATGCATATATGTACGTCTTGTATTATAAAACATCTTAAAAATAGTTGTGCATTATACTTTGGAATAGAGTGAGTATAATTCTTCTATTCCGGGTTTTGTTATAGATTTTTATGTCGACCTTGCTCCTAGATATCGTAATAACTAATAAGTGCCTATATACGTAGATACTTAACTTTTTATACATTAATGTGATTCATTCAGTTTGATTCTAAGAAGACGTATATTTCCTACTACCTGATTTGGGAGTGACTTAATTATTTTCCGTCACCAGATGATCTGGGAATGGGAGGCCATGATAATATTCCAACTAATGCTTTTGCTACTAACAGAGAATCTATGCGAGATTCCTTTAATTTATCTATGAGCAGATTAAAAAAAAAAGAACTGGCTCTGTTCTTGTGATCAAACACCTACCTGTACAACAGCTGTACTCTTGTGTAGTTTAATTAGTATGCAACTAATTAATCAATCTGCTGCTTTGTTTGGGGTGTGTTAGAGATGTCATGCACACCACCCCATCAATGTTTGACAAAGCTTAGGTTATCCATCTCTGGGAGATGTGCCACTAGTTTAATTAGTGGGCAAATGCTTTGTTAAAAAAAGCTTAGGGGTTCATATACTTTAATTGGTTGCACTTAACTTTTGTTTTGTCCCTTTCTTTTTTAGACTGGAGTGGAGGCATGAGCATGACAGGATCTTTTATTTGGGTGCCTTTGATGTACTTTGCAAAGCCATACACATATATATTGTTGTGATGCAATGGACCACAAGATCAGTTAGGTATACATCTATACATCATACATAAGGTTTTATTTATTGTCTCAAAATTTCAGTCTCGCTTGGGAATGGTCCTGTAGATTCTTACACAACTCATATTGATTGTATTTGATCAATACAATGTAACTGCCATCCAGTTTCAATTGTGATTATATTTTTGCAATGATATATATACTGAGAGACCTTGGTTGAAGTATTGCTTATATATAGAATTTATAATCTAAATATATAGTTCTTGTTGTGAAAGTATTGCTAAATTAAATGACTTATAAACCATGAATTGCAAATGTGTGTATGATGGAAATCAACAATATCTGCATGTCTGCCTAGTTAAGGTTACCAAATTAATGTGGGGGTTCCTGATCTTCACAATTAATCTAATGAAAGATACTATTAGTGGGAATCTTCTGTCAGAAAAGTTTTCTTAATACGAGAGCACATAATCAAGGTCGTAAGACATCATCTATTCGGTCTCATATAAGAGAGATCTAACATAAAAGGCATACATGTTTTTTATACAAAGACAATACCTTCATTATTAAAGAAGCAACTGCTTGTAGCTTCAAAATTTCATATTCTCTTGACATAATCTAAGTCGGCCATCCTTTTCTGAACTCTGATGCTAGTACACTCTTTAATTTGTTGGCTCATTAATCAGTGGCTGCCCCTCGTGTGTGTGCATCATTGAAATGATCCAAAGTCAATCTGGAGAGAATTAAGAAAAAGCTTAAATTTTTATTGGCGTTTCAGAAGCTATTCGGATAGAAATTAAACAAAAAGTAGTTGAAGGGTGAACATTCATACACACATGGGGAGAATTTTCAGTTACAACAGCCGTCATCCTGAAAATTTAATTATTCTGCTTCCTTATATTAATTTGCAATTGAATTAATCAACTTCTGTTCTTCAAAAGAAAATGTCTGCTAGCTTACAAATTAGATATATATAATCAATGGCACCTAGTAAGGTTCAAGCTTCCAACAGACTAGGAGATTATTCATATTTTTGTTATTTTTTTTACACTGCTTTACCAAAGCAAGGGGAAAAGAAGCAGCAACTAGCTGATTGACTGGAGAGCCAACATTATTTTTCTCTCTGAAGTATCTCATGAACTGACGCCCATTGCATTGCTTTCATATATTTATAAGAACCAGCAAACCAGATACATTAACTTTGTTCCTCACAAAAAAATAAGACACAACAACATATAACTTTGCAATATATAGGTCAAAACCGTACGGGTTTTACCTAATAATTTAACAGATCACAAGCAGAGTTGGATAAGAAAGATACAACACATGCATGTGTTCTTTGTTAGTGGTTAGCTGACAACCAATTGCAATTTGCAAGCAAAACGAAACAATTAATAATGATCTTGGTACGGACTGCGGACAGAAACATGAGTGTACTTAAAATTGATCAACCTGCTTCATGCATGCCAATAAGTACGATATATATCTACTAAGATTTTCAAGGCTGCATGCATATTACATCATATAGCATAATACAATTATATTTGTACTGCACATTACAGTACTGAGTAATAATCTGTTCCCTTTTTTTTCAGAAACAAACATTCCTTCATATATATTGACAACATTGTAAAAGGAACTGGATAGTCCTTTTTTTTCTTATTTGTTAAAAAATAATTGTGTTCCACTTAAGATGGAGACACATATATATACTAATTCATGTGAAAAATACTGTTCTTGATGGACAGAAAAGTAAGAGGGGGAGTGCTTTCTCATTGGCTGCAAGTAGCTGAAATAAAAATTCAAGGCTAGGGCTGGTTTTGTTTAGTTGGGATGTCGGAGTTTTGAGAAAAGGACATGCATGCACCCGGCTACCTGCCATCTGCACACAGTCCCACACACACAAAAACCCTAATCTTTTCACTGGAGACAGTAGTACATTTCCATCGGGCCTAATCCTAATTATCATCCACAACAAAACTACATCCACCCACTCTCATCACCATCCTAATTTAGGACCAACATCACACCAATAAGTTAAAAGTAGTGGAACAGTAGGACGCCGTATATGTCTCTTCTTAAAAAGTAGGTATTGTGGGTAAAATGGTCATTTCAGATGGGGTTGTGACTGCTATAGATCGACCTGTTAGATTCTTACTAGTCGCATTCGATAAATATTAACAAAATATGGGTACCAGTTCTCATCCACGACTAAAGAGAGCGATTATTTTTTACACCAGTCATCAGCACACCAAACAGAGCACCACCAGCTCAATAGATAGGGGGACCAGTCTAAGCTTGTGATCTTAAATAGAAAAATAAACAAATAAATGAAGCCTTCACCGAAACAAGTTAATATGCTAACCTGCAACGTACATGATAAACTATATTTCCAACATTTGAATTCACATGGCAAACGGGGACCAATGGCCAGTCAAAATAAAACCGCAAATAACCCCGGGGAGGGGCATGCAGGGGAGGATGGGGGTAAGAAGAGGGGTGTGCTCCTTGGGAAGAAAGGCCACCTAATTAATTAAGTTTTTGCTTAGTTTATAGTGGCACCCAAAGTCTCTCTCTCTCTCTCTCTCTCTCTCTCTCTCTCAAGTCTTCATGCTTACATGTCCACCTTTCTCCCTCCCCTCTCTCTTCCTTTCTTATACCCCACTTGCCCTCCTCTTCTCAGTTTCTAATTAAGCAGAAGCTACTCTTCTTCTTCCTCCTCTTCTTCTTGAGCTCTCCAAGCTAGCTACACCTACTAAACCTCCACTTCACATACAAGCAGCTAGGTCCAAACCTAGCTTGCCTAGCTAAGCTTGAGAGGAAGAAGAGGGTTTCACACAGAGTGAGCTCCTAGCTCTGAATCACTCTACCTAAGACAAGTTAGCAGAGAGATACATCAAGGTATGCAGATAAATATGTGTGTGTTCATATGTTCCTTTGAATTCAGATCTCCTCAAATTTATACATGCAACAATCTCCTTTTCTTGTTTTAAGTTGATCTCCTGTTGATTTCTTGTGTTCTACTGCAATTGCATACACTAATATACTATTAGAGGTAGATTGATTATGTTGTATTATTAGCAGGCAGCTGACATGTGTCTCTGCAGCAGCAGAGAAGCAATTAGTTGAGAGATTAAGCATGCAGTGCATTAATTGTGCTTCTCCTGGAGCAGGGTCAAGCTGGCGAACAGGTCGTGGTGGTCGGGCCCCATGGGCTTGCCGGAGCAGCCGTCCGGCTCGTCGGGCCCCAAGGCGGAGCTCCCGGTGGCCAAGGAGCCGGAGGCGAGCGATGGGGGCGCGGCGGCGGACCACGCCGACGAGAACAACGAATCCGGCGGCGGCGAGCCGCGCGGAGGGCGCCGTGGTGGCGGCGCCCAACCGGCGCCCCGCGGCCGCCCGCGGGGCCAAGAACAAGCCGAAGCCGCCCATCTTCGTGACGCGCGAAGCCCCAACGCGCTGCGCAGCCACGTCATGGAGGTGGCCGGCGGCGCCGACGTCGCCGACGCCATCGCGCAGTTCTCGCGCCGCCGCCACGCGGCGTCTGCGTGCTCAGCGGCGCCGGGACCGTCGCCAACGTCGCGCTGCGCCAGCCGTCGGCGCCCGGCGCCGTCGTCGCCCTGCACGGCCGCTTCGAGATCCTCTCCCTCACCGGCACCTTCCTCCCCGGCCCGGCGCCCGGGCTCCACGGGGCTCACCGTCTACCTCGCCGGCGGCCAGGGCCAGGTTGTCGGCGGCAGCGTCGTGGGGTCGCTCATCGCCGCGGCCCGGTCATGGTGATCGCGTCCACGTTCGCCAACGCCACCTACGAGCGCCTGCCACTGGAGGAAGAAGAGGAGGGCTCAGGCCCGCCCATGCCCGGGGGCGCCGAGCCCCTCATGGCCGGCGGCCACGGCATCGCCGACCCTTCGGCGCTGCCAATGTTCAACCTGCCGCCGAGCAACGGGCTCGGCGGCGGCGGCGACGGCTTCCCATGGGCGGCGCACCCCCGCCCACCGTACTGATCGATGGCAATAGCATGGAAGATTCATGGCGGCTAGCTCGCCGGCGACGGCGGCGGCGGCAGCGATGGCCTTCTGTTCTAGCAAGCTAGCTAGCTGCATGGTTACTGTTCCATTGGAGGACATGATGATCGATGTGATGCAAGATCAGTGGCGCCATTAATTAGGTTAGTACATATGATGAAGTGGTGAGATTAGCTGCTACTGCTACTACTATGCTGCTGCTACTTAATTTGTTGTGGTGAAATAATTAAGGTAAGGTGATGCTTGTGGTTTAATTAATTTGTACTTAATTGAGCTAGCTATCTAGCTAAATCTAGCTCGGATGATGATGCATGCGATGTTTCAAGTGTTTCTAATCGATGTTTTTCGGTTTAATTTAGAGGTAATTTGTCTGACATTGTTGCAACTTGTGGCCTTTTCTAGCTTCTTTCCTTGGAATTTGATCTGTGCAACATGTGCTTCTCATACTTAATATATGAGTTTCAGGAGAAACGATCATTTCCCCCATAGATCTTAACTACTATGCATGTTCTACCAGTATTTGCATATATAGTATGTAAGCTATAGTATATGTTGGTCCCAAATCTAGCACTGCTTTGAGCAAATTTATTAATACTCTCTTCTCTGCCTTCTCGATCCCATCTTCAAAATCTGATGCAAAATTAGATAATCTAGCAAGCATGATCTCAACTTTGTTTGAATGTTTCAATGTAAGCACGCACGCGTGCGTGCAAATGTTTACTGTGTTTCCAGATGTAACTAGCTAGAACTTGAGTTTTTTGACCAAACTAACAAGAGTTTTCAGTAAACTTCAGTACTGTGAATGTGAAGGCGTGCAGTACTTCAGATCAACTGTCACGTGCAGCACTCCATGATTTCAACTTTCAAGCAGATTTTTCAGTAAAAAGATGAGCTTGGAATCCTAGGATCGTTTAGGGAATTAATATAAGGAGCTAGCTGCATCTGCATACTGAATGAAATCAAAGGGTAAGCATGATTGCATGAATACTCTGAATAAGCTTTCTGTCTGTGAGAACTGAAGCTCGCTTATACACTTACTTTCTAATTGGGGAGATATGATGCACTATTATATAAGCTAGTTTCATGTCATTTAGAGCTCTGAAATGGGGCACCTATATATATACTACTATGATTTCAAATGCATGCACAACTCAATGTTAACTGTACTTTTTCTAAAAACAAAAAAAAAAGGATTTTTGGGTATGTATATATACCCGGTCCATGTATAACAGCTCAATTAATAAAGTTTAGCATGCATGCAATTAATGTAGAAAACATTTTTCCGAACACAATGATTTTTATAAATGTTGAGCATGGTGTGCTGTATAACCAATTAACGCATATATACCTTCATCGATCAAACACCCAGCTAAAAATATAATTGAAGTTTGAATTTCAGTTCAGATTTGTGTGCAAATTGCTTAATTAGTCCCAAAACGAAACTTGATATAACCAGTTTTCTACACTTGCAACTCCTTGAAGAAGAATACACATTTTGGGCCCCATTTATATATAGGGATTTGTGGAGGAATTTTTTTGTAGGATTCAGATCCTATAGGAATCTTTTCAATTTGGCCCTTTAAGATGAAGGATTGGAGCGTGCTTTTTCAAATTATGTGAAACTGCTAAGGAATGTATCCATGCATGTAGATTTCAAAGGAAAGTTATATTAGAAGAGCTCTAACCTATTGAAAAAATTCCTTTTGTCTTCAATTCTTGCGTTTTACTTGAGATCTATTCAAACAATCATTTCTATATATTTTTTTTCCTGTGTTAATTGTGACCATCTATTTTGCACTTGAATTCCTATCAAAATCATGTGTTTTTTCTATTCATTTTCTCAATCCCATGTTTCAAAGAATGTTGCAATTTCTTATCCATTTTGCAAAATAATGCATGAAGAGATGAGGTAATATTGTGCATTTACACTTTGTTTGTCTTAAAATTCGTTGATAGATGTTTTCAAGCACTAGCTATTAGCAAGCTAGCTAGGAAAACTAACTATCAGCTAATTATATTAAAGCGTGCATGTTCCAATTTCTTTCACAACAATAAAATATGTAGGATTAAATCTACTAACTTGGAATATCTGTTGAAGGTTAATATATAATTTCTAAATTTATGTTCAACAGCCAATTAATTAGCATATATATGATATAGGTGTCCGCTTTGACATATATATGTTATCTACTAATAATAATTAGGTGGATCAATTCATGTGTGCATGGAATATCACAATTTAAATTGTAGTCTAAAATTGTATCTATAACGGCCGTATGTCAATTGATATGATATACAATGTTGAGTGTGCTTGCGTTTCGAAAAATATATCACTATATTATCAATCTATTATCTATTATACGTACTTCCTCTTTTCGAAAATATAAGGCATATTAGATTTCCACATAATTCTAGTATTATACTTTGACCATTAATTTTCTTCATCATTCAATAACAAAAAAGATTAACATTATATGAAAATATTCTCAAATACAAATATAGTGATACTATGTGCATGGCAGTACTAGTTAAACACATATATTTTTAGCTTGTAATAATTAGTAAAAAAAGTTTAAATGTTGATTAATTTTTCAGTAAGGACGTCTTATATTTTGGGGAGTAACAATCGCACTAGCTAGTATTCTAGTACTAGTGTATACGTTTGTTTTCCAACGAAAAGGCAGCACAATATAATGTTCTTGTTCACGTTGATTCGGTGGTCCTAATTATTGAGTGATCACATCTTGATCGATGGGGGAGAGATTAAATCAATAGCGAGCGTCGTTAGATTTGCATATGGTCCTAAGTATATATACGTACTATATACTAGTTGCTTAATTTAAACTAATATTTCCGTCAAACTATATCACTTACTACATGCGCATATATGTGACATGCCCGCTGCCATCGTCCGAAAAGATTAATCAGAAATATTAGTGGGTGTTACTTGTACTTCTAATTTTCATTAGCAAACTGCATTAACTAATGATGATCATCAAAGCTATTTGTCTGTTAGTTAATTTTGTATACGTGATTACGTGTACATACGTCCGATGATGTATATATAGGCATTAATTCGATCATATTCGAATCATTATAAATTTAAATTAATAGGGGTTGCTCCTGATGTATATATGTACATATTGATCATATATTGCGCATATGTTCTATTGTTCGGTTTAATTAGAGCTAGCTAGCTAGTGCCAAGAGAGATTAATCTTAATTAGTTTGTCTCTGTTGACTTTGCATCCGATGATGAGCGACGTCCACTTGTACTTGCCTTGTTACTCTTAAATTAACTCATTCTCTGACCGAAGATTGATTGCGAAATGCCGATGTGACTGCTGCAAATTAAGGGGAATTTAAGTTAGTGAAATGTTTAATCAGAAACTAATATACATAACTAATAAATTAAGCACTTATGTATCGATATAATTGACCAATGCAATATATGCAAAAGGAGCCCTACTAGCTAGTAGCTAGACTAGAGTATATACTCCTAGTCCTAATAAATACAACTGAATTAATATATATCTCATTTAGCAAAGGAGTATATATGTATGCAGTTGGTCAGTATATAAAATTGGTAGGTGATGGCTTGCTGGTCCTGCTAATTATTCTGGTCATCAGGTAGATATCAAAAATTAACTGATCATATATCCATGTATATATTGGGGTGCACATGCACGTACATGCATGGCACTGTACATCTATATATGCATATGCTAGCTTAATCAAGGTGTGCTTCTATGTGTATATACACGGTACTTGAATGCAATTAATTAGCCCCAAATTAAACTCTCAATAATTAGTTGGTTCAATTTTCAGCTGGCCATTATCTTATCTGATCTGATTAATTAGCTGCTAGCTACGGGTGTAAAGTTTACTACAAGGTTCCATTTCTAGGTTAGATTAAATTTCCCCAACTAAAGTGAACGCAAATTTGCATCGTGCAAGTCTTGAATGAAAGGGAGGCACTGCAGTGTAAAGAATATACTATACAGAGATGGAACCAACAAAAGGTGACGTGATTGACCACCATGACACTGCACAAACTAAAGCATAAATATATATATGCAACGACGTGGCTGTCTTGTCTTGATTATTAGAGCTAATCTTGTTTGTATGTGCTATATATGCATACGAAAGCATGGTAGTATATAGCTAAATGCCGGAGTTAATTTCATGACACGTCAAAGGTAGAGCTTGACAAAGATGACTATATGCATGCTTATCTCGTTGATTTCGCTATAGATTGTTACACGTCAATGCAGCAGTGTGTGTCAATGATCTAGCTAGTTCCTGGCTATTATTATCTACGGTACTATATATATATGATCTCTGCTCAAGCTGTATATGTGCATATGCTTTACTAAAAAGGAAAAAAAAACATGCATGCATGTAAAAAGAATAATCCATCATTTTGAATAATTAAGCAAGCTAGTGTTTTTGTTGAAATTAATGTGTCAACTAATTAACTAAGTTGCATCCGTATGGGGTGTAGCTAGACATAAACAAAGGGAAAGTGCAGAAATGTCATGCCTTATTAAACTATATATCTATGAGAATTTACAAGGACATGTAAACTCAATTGCCAACTCATATATTATTGAACAGGTAGATCGATCGGTATATATTAATTAATTGCCGTAGGTCAAAATCATTTTTTTACATGTACTGTCTGTATAAGTCAAACTTTATTATATTAATTGTATACGGTCTAATTTGTTTGGTGCTGCGTTATATGATCCTTGGAACCAACTTATACAACCTCGATCTCTCCTCGCTGTACGTGTTGTGAGTTGTGACACTTGTGTGAAAGAACAAATTAAGTTCATGCATGCGTAGGAGGAAATTGTTTTTTTAAAAAAAAAAGATACACACATATTGAAATATTCAGAATGTTTAGCTTAAATAATGACCAAAATATTTTCAGTTTATACGTACTAAAAAGAGGTTTCAATATATTCATTCGTGTTTTAAAGTGCTTTAGAGCGTCG
This sequence comes from Oryza longistaminata, assembly GCA_009805545.1. Taxonomy (NCBI): domain Eukaryota; kingdom Viridiplantae; phylum Streptophyta; class Magnoliopsida; order Poales; family Poaceae; genus Oryza; species Oryza longistaminata. Next base: position 45,840,390 of record CM020179.1, read on the forward strand.
TTGAAAATTAATGCGAACAGGGGAGAAAGGGAAAAAATGTAGCCCAAATCAACAAGGTTATTTGGGCCAACAATAGTGCGAGATTCGGTCCAATTGAGTACAGTTCGTCAGTTGTGTTGCCCATGGACCACTTGGGGGGTGGTCATCTGAATTCTTTCCAGGCCAAGCCCATGGACCATCTCATTTCACTCATCCGGTTTTGCTATAAATCTGTCGTCAAATTTTTTACTTAAAATTTGACGTTTTCTCAACCTACCGATTAGCACCTGATTAGGGAAAGGCACTGATAAGTGATAACCAAGTGAGGTATTTAACGCATCTTTTTTTAGCTTTGCCACTGTATAGAACGAAAGTGATTGAACGATAATACTACTTTAATACGGGTGAGAGATCTCCCGTGATGTCTATTTCGTATGACCAGCAATGTTTTAAAAGTTACATACAAGTTACATTGAAGTTACACTATAATTATACTGCAGTTATATATAAGTTACAATATAATTACACTATAATTGTATAAAGTTACAGTCCTATATAACTAAAATTACATTTGTAAATTCAGTTGATATGACATGTAAGTATACTGTAATTTTGATAAAAATGTTGTCTAAGTAAATATGCATTTGTTATTTTCTTTAAAATATAAAATTACAGTCCTATATAACTAAAATTATATATGTAAATTCAGCTGATATGACATGTAAGTATTTAAAATATAAAATTACAGTCCTATATAACTAAAATTACATATGTAAATTTAGTTGATATGATATGTAAGTGCATTGTAATTTTGATAAAAATATTGTGTGAGTAAATTTGTATTAGTTATTTTATTTTGTAGTTCGTTGGATATAAATCTAAGTGTAGAAAAAATCTGGGTGTTAGAAATCACCCGACAAATGTATAGGCAGTTCCTCAGTCATCAGTACTTCAGTAGTAGCCTTCACCTACCTGATGATGTCGTCCTCACCATCAGCAGTGACGTGATTCTTTCTTCCTCACAATATATAGTACGTTTCTATTAGCAGGTTTTTCAAACTATTGAGCGTTAGTAAACGATGTGTTTCGTGCAAATACTTTATGTATAGAAGTTGTTTTAAAATATCAAATATATTCATTCGTCAAGTTTATAATAATTAAAACTTAATTAATCATGTGCTAACGATTTTCTTGTTTTACGTACGTCAACTATATCTTGATCTTCATCACTTTCAAACACCACCATAATCTAGTGAAAGTTTTATCAAATTCATTATTCTAAATTATGTTAAAACCTATTTAAGTTATTATATTTTGAAAAGAAAAAGTAAGTAGTGATTAGGGGTATATAGTTGCAACCGAAAAGGCAAAAAGGCATTAAGAAAAACGTGAACAGTAGTAGTGGTAGTAGTTTTCAACATTTAATTCGCCATTAGGATAGTAGGAGCGGTAGCATTCAATTTATTAATGGGGGATTTGCTTGTCCTTTCTCCTTTTTGGCGTTTATAAAATCCATCGCCCAGGTGCTCCTCACCTGGTCATCCTCTCGTACGGAGTATTGATGAAAAGTCTCCTCTGCTGGTCACACGTCCGCCTTGTCTGCCAGTGCCCGCCCAGATGTCAGATGCCGCCCTGTATAGATGGGCTAAAACTTCTAAGTGACTATCACATTGGATGTTTGGACACTAATTATAAATATTAAACGTAGACTATTAATAAAACCCATCCATAATCTTGGACTAATTCACGAGCCGAATCTTTTGACCCTAATTAATCCATGATTAGACTATGTGATGCTACAGTAAACATTCTCTAATTATGGATTAATTAGGCTTAAAAAATTTGTCTCGCGAATTAGCTTTTATTTATGTAATTAGTTTTGTAAGTAGTCTATATTTAATACTCTAAATTAGTGTCTAAATACAGGGACTAAAGTTAAGTCCCTGGATCCAAACACCACCTATATAATTACTGGTACTGCTACTTGCTCTATCCAAAAACCAATCTATAAAATATACCTTTATCTAAGATTTATTATACTAGAATATATTATTTTCAATTCTCTATTTTTTTTTCGGAAGGAGTACATTATTATTATTTTCATTTTCTTCCGCGGCAAACGTTTTTGCCAACAACGCAAAACACTTTTCCTCTTTTTTTTCTTTCATACGTTTAATGAGACTCTACGGTTAGTAATCACTCCCTGTTTATCTAGCACGGGATGCAACGTATCCTACTTCCTCTCTTCCATTTTAAATGCATACATAATTTTCTGTACTTAACTTTGATCGTCCGTCTTATTTAAAAATAATTAAAAGTTTTTAAAAATATAAGTCATGCATAAAGTATTATTCATGTTTTATTATTTCATAGCAATAAAAATACTAATTATAAAAAAAAGACGAATGATTAAAATTGGACATGGAAACTAATGGTTATACTTAAAATGGTTAGATAAATCAAATATTAAATTAACTTATTTTGAAATGAATGGAGTAATCACCTTCTTAGGCTGTGTTTAGTTCAGCGCAATGTTTGGATTTTGGTTGAAATTGGAGATGATGTGATTGAAAAGTTGTGTGTATATGACAGGTTGATGTGATGGAAAAGGACTGAAGTTTGGATCAAACTTTGTATCTAAACACAGCCTTATTGTTGCTACATAGAGCTACTGTAGCCGCCTATTGGCACCAACCAGCTACTGTCCTTAAGTCCTTGGCTCCTTGCCCTCGGCCAAATGCGTGCGTTTTACACTTTCCGACATAAGAAAGTCACTAGTGCACGAATGATTAAGTTTTAATTATTTTAAACTTAAAAGTCACTAGTGCACGAATAATATCTTGCTTCCCACCGGTAATATATAGACATTGTTATTTGACGTTTTATTATTTTTTTCCACAACTAGAATATCACAATAATATGTAGTAAAATTATAATATTATAAAAATACTCATAAAGAAAAAATTCACCTTTCGATCTAAATAGGGAGTGTTAAGTTTCAAACTGATCGCATAACGTTAACGGTGTCATTGTCTAAATATAGAGGGTGAGGGAGTACCTGGATAAGAGGATAGATCATGAATCTTGTATTCTTCCATGCGAAGCACTCAATGTGGCATGTACTATGATTGAGAGAGATATTTATTGGTACCAATATAATACTGTAGAGACCGCTTCAAAGTTTCACAAGTTGGACTTGGACTGCTTCTTCCAGTCGGCTGGCCGCCTGGCTGCCAAGCTACCTCTGCTGTTTGCAACGGCGTCACCACAAATATCCATCCATCAAACCCACCCGTCATCAGCAGCGACATTTCTCGACTCGATCGGTGAGGCACGATTGCATTTCGTTATGGAACTCCATATCTTTCTTTCCCTCGATACTGCTACCTACCATCTCCTCCTCCTCTACAGTATTGTGAGGTTCCCCGTCATCCCATGGTAAGAAGATTTATATGGTTACCATAAAAACTGTATAGTTACCGCGAAGATTATCATGATTTCGAAAATTGAAAAGAATATCATGCGTGATAATCGTGCTGTTTTTTAATAAAAGAAAGTTGCAGCGATTTGGAGCGTCTGATTGGCCAAAGCATTGTTCATCAGATATGTTAATCGGTACTAGTAAATCAGGGGAAGATCCCCCATCTGATCATCTGATGCTCCGTGATCACTGCTGTCTCCCCCACTTGGGCTGTGTTTAGTTGGATCTAAAGTTTGAATTTTAGTTGAAATTAGAGATAATGTGACTGAAAAGTTGTGTGTGTATGACAGATTGATCTGATGAAAAATGACTGAAGTTTGGATTCAAATTCTAATCTAACCACAGCCTTCTCTCACTACCGACCACTCTGCTGATGCTCCTCTTCTTGCTCGGTTTCTTTTCTCCAGTGGACACTGAAACCCAACAATAGCCAATGCCTATCAACACCTTAACCCACTTGCTGCCTCCCATGGCGTAAGCCCTCCTGCATAGCTGGCGTCTTTACCTTCCTCTTCCTCTTCTTGGTGCCTCTCTCGGTCTCTCATCTCCTCTCCAGGTGACCAATTCTCCCATCCATCCATCGATTGCTATCTTCTCTTCCGTATTTCTTTGTTCATTGGTCTCTTTTGCAGATCAATTGGATGGCATCTTTCCCTGGAACCCAATATCGAAAGCTTCCCTGTTGCAGACAACAAGCTGGCTCTGCTCAACTTTGAGGTAGTACCACAAAGCTTCAGAATTTGTTGGATTTGCTCCACCTCTGTCCTGTTTTGGGATCCAAAGTGCTACAGGGATTCACTAATTCGTCCTGTATTCACTTTGTGTTGATTGATTGATTGATTCAGGACGGCCGCCCAGTTCGATGAATCGATCCGTGGATCCAATTCTGCTCTGAACTTCTGAAGCTTTGATCTTTCTGGTAATTCACGAAGGCAAAAGGAGAAAAAAGAGCTGAAGCTCTGATGCTGGTTTTCTTGTCCTAACTCCTTCGCCTGCTTTGCTTGCACATACAGATTACATATGATGCCATTCCGGACCAACCAAAGGTTAAGCTACGGCGATGCTGCTCTCCACTTGGACGCCAGGATGCTTCCAGGGCAATAAATTCTTGTTAAGATCTCTAATCACATGGTATTATCTCGAATTTATGCCAAAGTTGCGGCCTTTTATTTTTCTTTTCTACTTAGGCTGTGTTTAGATCCAAAGTTTGGATCCAAACTTCAGTCCTTTTCCATCACATCAACCTGTCATACACACACAACCTTTTAGTCACATCATCTCCAATTTCAACCAAAATTCAAACTTTGGATCCAACTAAACACAGCCTTAACCTTGCCAAGTTGCGCTACGGATTCGCCGCCTATTTCTGACAAAAGCTCCTCCATTTCCTCCCATTGGCGCAGCAGCAGCAGCTAGTCCACTGGATGATGCCTCCAAGATTCAGATGCCAAGATTACCTCCTGCCGCTGCTGCTCGCCCTTTCGCCGGCCGCCGCCGCCGCCGCCGCCGGCGAGGTGGAGTACCACCATTGCCACTGCGACGGCGGCGGAGGCGGGGGGTTGTGGAGCATGGACAGCATCTTCAGGTGGCAGAAGGTGAGCGACCTGCTGATCGCGGCGGCCTACTTCTCCATCCCGCTGGAGATCCTCTACTTCGTCGCCGGGCTCCGGCATCTCCTCCCGTTCCGGTGGGTGCTCGTCCAGTTCGGCGCCTTCATCGTGCTGTGCGGGCTCACCCACCTCCTCACCGCCTTCACCTACGAGCCGCACCCGTTCATGGTGGTGCTCCTCCTCACCTCGGCCAAGTTCTTGACGGCGCTCGTCTCCTTCCTCACCGCCATCACGCTGCTCACCCTCATCCCGCAGCTGCTCCGGGTCAAGGTGAGGGAGAGCTTGCTGTGGCTCAAGGCCAGGGAGCTCGACCGCGAGGTCGTCCTCATGAAGCGCCAGGAGGAGGCGAGCTGGCATGTCCGGATGCTCACCCACGAGATCCGCAAGTCGCTCGACCGCCACACCGTGCTCTACACCACCCTCATCGAGCTCTCCAGGGTGCTCGGCCTCACCAACTGCGCCGTCTGGATGCCCGCCGCCGGCGAGATGTGCTTGACGCACGAGCTCCGGCGAGACGGCGGCGGCGAGGATGGCGTCGTCGGCATCGACGACGCGGACGTCGTCGAGGTGCGGGGGAGCGACGGCGTCAAGCTGCTCGGGCCGGACTCGGCGCTCGCCTCGGTTAATTTGGGTGAATTAGTAAAGCTTGGAGCTTTGCTAGTGTTAGGAAACGATAGGCGAACAAACGATAAAGAACAATAGATCAATCACAGAAGACACAAGATTTAACGTGGAAAACTCTCCCAAAATAGGAGAGAAAAAACCACGGGCGCCAGCCAGCAAAATATCTTCACTATATCTGAGGTGAGGTTACATCGCCACACGGCGGCTTACAAGAGGTATATATATGGTGGAACCCTAAAAGGGATGATGATCCGGCAACGGGCCTCCGCTCCACTACGGCAGAAGCTGCCCTTTATTAAGTGCAAATGAATTTGGATTACAACTCAACAGCTAGTACATCACAGATGGTTATGTTGGACGTCATGTATACACGGATGCCGGTGTAATTAGTTAAGATAGTTAAACATGATAGCTTACTTGCCATGTTTAGATCATAGTACTAATAATTAAAACTTGTGTTTTGAGTCTAATTCGGTTTGATATATAGATCCTGGCAATGGCATTGAACGAAGTTGGCGACCGAACTGGCTCTTGAAAAGCTGTCTGATTTCGGCGACATACGACTGAAGAAACACAGGCCACATAGTACATTGCAGGGCTGATTTTAGGCGAGGAAATTAAGTTGGAATAAGTCCACATTACGTCCCTCACCTTCCCATCGAGTTCAAATCACATTCACCTCCAACTTACGAAAACCGGTTTAAATCGGTAGTATGCATGGCCGGTTTCGCTGACGTGGCAAGTTTACCGAGTCTACCTATGCTGACTAGGTATTTACTTGACAAATAAAACTAAAACTGGGACCCACAGTCCCACATTCATGGGGGCCTACTCCTCCCCAGTTGGCAAATCCTCAGTGAAGTTTGCCATTGGTGTCAGTCTAGCGGCAGCAGAACGGCGACACCGCTATCGCGGAGACCAAGTGGGAGTGGGAAGGGCATTGATCTCAGACTTAGCTTCAGCATGTGCAGAAAGCTTGTGCAGGTAGTGTTATTGCCTGGATCACTGCATTGCATCTGAATCATCTGAACATGAAATTAGCACTCCAATCTCAAGAGAGCATATTACCACTGATACTGATGTTTTGTTGATCCTACTGACAGATGATGCAAGGGAACATCTGGGCGATTCTTGATCCCCAAGGGCTACCGGAGAGCATGACTCTGGTGCTCAGATTTCAGCTGCAATCGCCACTGACATCTTCCAGCCTTGGAGGATCATTCGAGCAGAAGCACTCGTCGCCGTCGTGCCAGATTGCTGGCCTGAAGGTTCTGCTTATCGACGACGATGACGACATCAACCTTGTGGTTGCTCGGAAGCTATTGGAGAAGCTCGGCTGCGTGGTCTCCTCGCCGCCTTCAGGATCAGGATTTCTCAGCTCTGTTGGCTCCTCAGCAGCAGCCTTCCAGCTTGTCATGGTGAACCTCGAAATGAAGAGAGTAAAAGCCCTTGATGTCGCGACGAGGATCAGCCAGTACAGGAGCGGCCGATGGCCAATCGTCATGGCCATGGCTTCCGACCAGAAGGCCTGGGAGAAGTGCGCTCAATCCGGGATCAATGGCATCCTCAAGAAGCCGGTGATTCTGCAGGAATTGAAAGACGAGCTGGCGCGAATTCTTCAGAGCACCTGATGCTGATGTTTGCTGGAGGTCTGTTTGTCAAGAGCTCTGAAGTCCGAATCGGTAAAAGCTGTGAATCCTGTGATCAGTGTACAACCTCGTCATCCAGCATTGAAGAATGAAGAACTCAGAAGAATTCTGTGATCAGTGTACAATCTCGTCATCCAGCATTGCAGAATGAAGAACTCAAAAGATCTTCGCGGCGAAAACGGGGAACATCTCTAACGAAAGAAAGGGTGCCTTGATGGATGGCAAGAACACATGGAATCTTGGCAGCAATGGCGTCCCCGAGAAATCTTCTTCGCACAAATTTTGTAATATGAGTTTGAGTGGGAATACAAGTCGTGTAATTTTCTAATGATCGAGATGTACACCCGGGTGAAGTCAAGGGCATTCGTACTTGACTCTCTCTGTCAAAGCAAATCATGAGATTGGAATCAATGAGATGGTATCTCAAAACGCTTTCAGGTTGCACTGCGGCTTGCACGTGACGCCGCGTACGGGAAGGAATTGATGAAATTGAGGGGCTGTTCACTTTGATGCCAAAAAAAACCTTACCAAAATTTGGCATTGCCAAAATTTAGCATAGTTGCCAAAATTTTGACAGGATTTCTTATATAGTTTTCAAAATTTGGCAGCAAACTAAATGTAGTTATTTTTTTGGCAACTTTACTAAAATTTGGTAAGGTTTTTTTTGCATCAAAGTGAACAGGGCCTGAGAATCGAAATGGGTTTGACTTGCTAAAATCGAGTAGAGAGAGATGGGACATTGATCTTGAGGCGAGGAGAGGTAGAACGTGGGATTCCATTATCTAAAAAAAAAAAGTAGAACGTGGGATGCGTGGGAGGTTGAGGATGATCGAGAGAGATTCTTTTTTCAGGCTCACGCATCAGTATCACGGGGAGGAGGATCGGATTAAGATTTGCAAGGAAGGATCAGTCCGTACCGGATCGGCAGCAGATCGCGCATTCGCAGGAGCAGGCGCCACGTCGTAGGCGGGCTGATCCCTTCCCGGCGAGCAACTCCATGAGCGCCGCCTCCGCCTCCGCCTCCGCCGCCGCCGCTGCCCACTATAGATCCGGTTGGTTCGCCTGAAACCGCAGCCATGAGCTCGACGAGCAAGTACGGTAGCGTCCAGGAGGAGTATAGGGAGGGCGGTTTGCCGACGCGGTCGGGGTAGGAGACGCCGAACTCGAGGGCGAGCGCCGGCCGCCGTTGGAGACGGGGCGGCGCTGCACGCCGGCGACGGCGACCGCCGACCGCCACAGGAGCGGGTGGCGATCTCGTGAGGCCCAATAACGGGATTGGGAATTACGTGTACGTGCGGCCCAATTTTGTTGGGCCGGGACTGTATTGCATGCTTCTATGTTAGTTGGGCCGTCAGCTGAGACCTTTCGTGCGGCCCAATAATGGATAGTGAGTTACTTGCGGCCCATTTTACCTGCCGACTGGAAATTTCGACATGCGTGAGGCCGATTTAGGTTGATGGAAATTACGACATACTTACGTTCATAGGCTTTCGATCAACTTGTCCAGGCGATCAAGGAGATTGCTAAATTTGCTACTACTGACGTGCAAATTGTAAATCTACAGAGTAACAACAGCCGCCCACAATTTGATGACATTAGCTACTATAATAAGTGGAAAGCAAACAATTTGTAAGGACACCGAGCAGACAAACTGTCTAGAATACAAACTACACGGCACATTTGTGACAAGGTTGATCCAATTCTAACAGAGATCTCTCATTTCAAGTCTGGACACTTTTAGAACACAAGGGTAGCTGGAAACATGAGCATCAAGAGGTGCCATGACAAAAACGCGCAGCTTCAAGCGATTTACAGCTTGGCTGGCTGCCTGTTCTTCTTCTTCACACCAGACTTAGCAACCTGGAGGCTGCGGTACACTGAGCTAAGCCTTGCAAGAGCCGGCTTGGTCAGATCTGGCCTGTAGTAGTTGTCACTAACCTGCGCAGAAAAGAAACAGCTGTTAAGAGCACAAGCTATCAAAGATTTCTTCAGGAAGGTACATACAGGAAAGCTGTTGTAGACAGAAAACGGTAGCTGCTTGATTCTGCTCAGAAGCCAAGCGTAACAAGTATTTGTCATCGAAGAACCAATTGATCGGTTGGCCTTCTTATGTGTTACGGCTCATCACAGCAGCATCACACATTGTAACCTCAAACATGGGAAAAATAATTTGATTCGAGTATTGATAAAAACAAAACATTCCTTACAGACTAGCTTGTGATTAATTGGCAATTTACTAATTTTCAGATCAAGTTATACCAATTGCTGTAGAAAAAAGGGTGCTTTCAAATGCTACAGATGGCAATGTGATGGTTTGAAGCTTATGTCTGAAATCTCAGATATGTAGAGCACTTAATACATATAAAAAATACAACAAGAACTGATGCTGCCGCTCAGAAGCCAAGCGTAACAGGAGTATTTCACAGAAAAACAGGAGCAATCTCTGGGCTTTCTTCCATGTTAGGGCTTATCACAGCAGTGAATAGAAAAGAATAATGAAGCCAATACGAGATATTAAGGCTCATCACAACAGTGCATCTAAAGCATAGAGCATCACAAGGCATAACAAGGACATAAAGCTAAGCATTTATCTTCCAGATACCTGGTTCTTGACAGCCTTAGCCATCTTGCGGAACTCCTTGCGCATCACAGACTTGTGGTAGAGCTTAGCTGGGGCATTCTGCTTCTTGGTCTTGGTCGTGGAGAGGACCACAGCAGCGTCCTTTCCACCTGATGGCTGGATCGTCACGGTCTTCTTGTTCGCCAAGCCTTACAGAACACAAAAACACTATGTCAGGACATTGCAAAGGCTGAATCAAAGGCTTAATTTGCATCACAAGCCTGTGACGTTGCGAGAAGCTACTACTGACCAGAGTGCTTGTAGGAGTGGACATTGTACAGGTTGTTGGGCTCCTTGGTGAACTGCACCTTGGCATTGCTGTTTCCGAACTGCTTCACGAGGAAGCAGTTGTTCTTCTTCACAATCTCCCAGATCAAAGGCTCCGGAACCGTCTGTGTTAGAGATTACCTCTCGCTGATTTGGATGTTAGCCTTGTTTTATGTTTCTTTTTTGCTCATTCTGCCGGCCGCAACAGTTGTTTTTGTCTCCGTGTTATTTGATTTTGATTTGATTTGATTAATTAGCTGATTGATTAATTAATTAATTAATCTGAGTTGTTCAGCTATGGCCGGCCTTCATTTGCAACGACCTGACTGGTTCTTGGCCTCTAGTTTATCGAGGGTGGTGGCTTAGCTACCTGCAGTGTGCTTTTGTAAGCTTGTGCTTGGAAGCGTTTGTTGTTGAGTCTTTATAGGAGTAATATATTGTGTTACGCTATATGACATGTTCAACCTTTTCTTATACATAGTACTATTAGCCCATGGGCTACTAGACGGGCCAAAAGGCCCAAAACACTAGACCAACTGACCAAACGCGCCGCCGCCCAGCCGCCTCATCTCCTCCCACTCCGGCGCCGCCTCTCGCCGGCATCCGCCGCTTCGTTCCGTCTGAATCTGGTTGCCGCCGGCGACAAACGCCCCGTCAAATTCCATAGATAAAAAGCTCTTTCTTCCAGTAGAGGTATTATCAAATGAAGTAGGTACAACAACTTCTCCAAAACAATTAGTATGGCATCACGATTCTTGAGTACCATAACAAAATTCAGTAAACTATCTTTTTCATCCACACAACATATCGCAATAATATGTTCCCAAATACTTGCCGTTTTAGCTACTAAAATCACACACTTGTCAGCATATACATATCAGGGATAGTATGTTCTGTTGAACTAACTAGTCGTGTCAACGTCTATGTATACTGCCACTTGTTGATGAGGATCCATGTCTGAATTGGTTCAAGAAACTGGTGTATTCTGAAACCAACTTTCTGTACCTTAATGTATTCAGGGAAAAACAAAAGTAATGTAGTAGCTGGACATGATTATTTCTTCGTAATTAACAACAAGTGAACAAACAGGGTATCAAATTCAGTGTGCTCAAAACATCTGCTGCTATAACCGATAGTTGTATGCCTTTGGATTTCGTACTTATCTGAGAACCAGAGTACAAATTCCTTCTAGATCTTATTTTGTGCCAATGTACAATGGGAACGTATTACTAGTGTCTGTCTCCGTAGCTAATTAACCAATCATCAGTGCATATAGATTGTTGTCACATATATATGTCTTCACTGTAAAATATATATTTTATCTCTTACAAAGTGTAAATTTAAACTAAATGAAAAGCAAATAGTACATACATTTTGTTATTGGATGACTGCAACATAGAAAAAAAAAATCCATGGCAATATATGTTCAATGACAGTTCTGAGGAAATTTGCATTCTTCAACATTGAAATTTTACCCTAATAAAAGCGAAAAGAAGTATATTGTTTCAGATATATTCTGTGGGGGTAAAATGTGAAGTACATAGAAAGCTACCTAAGCTAGAGATCTAAATTGAAGCAAATACTCCTTGAATTCAACTCGATTATGATGAAAAAGAATACGTGATTGATACACTTTTAAGTATTGATTCGATCATGAGCCTGCAGAACCTGAACCACCCCAGATCAAAGGCTCCGGAACCGTCGCCATTTCGCTGTAGCTACATGACCAAACAGACCGACCATTACACCATAGCAAATGACCATCAGACCACTAAGTGACCATTAACACGCAAAAACATAACGAAGCGTTGGCAGCAATGGTGTCACGAATCACAAATGGCATCTGCCCTAAAATCTCTCATCCAACATCATATTGACCGAAATGGCTAGCCCTATCAGCTATCAGATCTAGAGAACACGGATGATGCGAAGCTTGGAACATAGCGAGGCGATCTAACAAGATAACAAGCCCCGTACACCGAATTACTCGAACTCAAACTAAGTCTTTACAGTTATTGCAGCCAAACAACTGACCTATAAGCAGAATAGTATCACTGGGAATTTCACGACAAAATCCACCGGTCACCGAGAATTTAACCGCAAGAGCCACCGATCAAAGCTACCAACCAATAGGTCTTACAGTGGAAACAGCAGATTTTAAGATTTCGTCAGACCATACAAGCGCGAGGGGGGTCGAACTCACCGGAGATGATGAAGCCGCGGCGGCGCGTCGCAGTGCTCCGGTGGCAGGGTGGTGGCTGCGGCCTGCGGAACGGTGCGACGGCGGCGCGGAGGCTCGCTTTTATACCTGTTCGTCCTTGCTCACAAACCCTAGGCTTGCTCCGCTTTTCATGGGCTTTATTGGGCCGAGCAAATAATCCGCCATAGCCCATGGGCTACTAGACGGGCCAAAAGGCCCAAAACACTAGACCAACTGACCAAACGCGCCGCCGCCCAGCCGCCTCATCTCCTCCCACTCCGGCGCCGCCTCTCGCCGGCATCCGCCGCTTCGTTCCGTCTGAATCTGGTTGCCGCCGGCGACAAACGCCCCGTCAAATTCCATAGATAAAAAGCTCTTTCTTCCAGTAGAGGTATTATCAAATGAAGTAGGTACAACAACTTCTCCAAAACAATTAGTATGGCATCACGATTCTTGAGTACCATAACAAAATTCAGTAAACTATCTTTTTCATCCACACAACATATCGCAATAATATGTTCCCAAATACTTGCCGTTTTAGCTACTAAAATCACACACTTGTCAGCATATACATATCAGGGATAGTATGTTCTGTTGAACTAACTAGTCGTGTCAACGTCTATGTATACTGCCACTTGTTGATGAGGATCCATGTCTGAATTGGTTCAAGAAACTGGTGTATTCTGAAACCAACTTTCTGTACCTTAATGTATTCAGGGAAAAACAAAAGTAATGTAGTAGCTGGACATGATTATTTCTTCGTAATTAACAACAAGTGAACAAACAGGGTATCAAATTCAGTGTGCTCAAAACATCTGCTGCTACAACCGATAGTTGTATGCCTTGGATTTCGTACTTATTTGAGAACCCAGAGTACAAATTCCTTCTAGATCTTATTTTGCGTCAATGTACAATATAATAGGAACGTATTACTAGTGTTTGTCTCCGTATCTAATTAACTAATCACCAGAACTTATAGATTGTTGCACATATATATGTCTTCACTGTAAAATACGCACTTCTCTCTTCAAAAGGTATAAAATATACACTAAATGAAAAGCAAATAGTACATACATTTTGTTATTGGATGACTGCAACATAGAAAAAAATCCATGGCTATGTATGTTCAATGACAGCTCTGAGGAAATTTGCATTCTTCAACATTGAAATTTTACCCTAATAAAAGCGAAAAGAAGTATATTGTTTCAGATATATTCTGTGGGGGTGAAATGCGAAGTACATAGAAATTAAGCTACCTAAGCTAGAGATCTAAATTGAAGCAAATACTCCTTGAATTCAACTCGATTATGATGAAAAAGAATACGTGATTGATACACTTTAAGTATTGATTCGATCATGAGCCTGCAGAGCCTGAACCACCAAGTCTCAGCTCCAAATCCAATTCCTCCTCCCCATGATCATGGTTTAAGATTTCGTCAGACCATACAAGCGCGAGGGGGGTCGAACTCACCGGAGATGATGAAGCCGCGGCGGCGCGTCGCAGTGCTCCGGTGGCAGGGTGGTGGCTGCGGCCTGCGGAACGGTGCGACGGCGGCGCGGAGGCTCGCTTTTATACCTGTTCGTCCTTGCTCACAAACCCTAGGCTTTGCTCCGCTTTTCATGGGCTTTATTGGGCCGAGCAAATAATCCGCCATAGCCCATGGGCTACTAGACGGGCCGAAAAGGCCCAAAACACAAGACCAACTGACCAGCCACCTCATCTCCGAATTAAATTCTAAAATATATTGTTCATTCATTTTATTTTTAGAAATATTCAGGATTCAAAGATTTTTAGATGTCTGGCGATTACCCCCAAAAAATAAATTTGTTAAAACTGGTCCGGATTGGCTTTTGCTGCTTCTGGATGAATCGAACGATATAGAAAGGGGGCGCACGCTATATATGCTGTGGAGAGCATGGCACCTTAGAAATGAGATGATACATGGCAGTGAGATCAGTCCTACAGCAGCTTCAGTTCAATTCTTAGCCAATTATGAGGGGTGCCTGTTGCCTGTCCAACAAAATGTTGAAGATAGGAAGGGCAAAAGACTGATGTTTGAAGAACCCCAGCGAGAGCAGAAATCAATGCTGCACAAAAACTGAAATGGGAACCTCCACCGGAAGGAGTGGCAAAGATAAATGTAGATGTTGGATTCACTAAAGAGACGGGGAAAGCGGGCGCTGAATCATCGCTAGAGATTGCAGAGGTTTGGTTTTGTTTGCAGCTTGTAAAAAACTATCAAGATGCAGTTCAGCTGCTCAGGCTGAAGCCTTGGCTTGCCTGGAAGGTGTCCAAATGGCTGCCAATTGGGTACAGATGCCAATAATTTTAGAATCCGACAACGCCGACGTCGTAGCAGGATTGAATTCAACACAAGACTCAAGAGCAGACTGGGGAGTTATAATTGCTGAAGCAAAAGAGGTGATGCAATGTTTGGTGCAGGTGCAAGTGCACAAGATAAAGAGAGATTCAAATAACAAAGTTCATATTTTAGCTCAAATGGTTATGAGATCAGGAGTTGAGGAGGAATGGAGGTTATGCGCTCCGCCAGAAATTCTTGTATCGCTTAACCAGGAACGTAATCCTATGTTCTGCCATTAATAAAATCTCTCTTTACACTAAAAAAATATATACCGTTGATCTCGTATAACTATTGCGCGAAAGTGAGGTGGCGTGACGTCGCGGGCGGTATCGCACGGGGGAAGCGCGAGACCACGCGGTCTCGCGGAATGAAAGAGCGAGACCGCTCGGTCTCGCTGAACCAATCAGCGATACCGTATTTCAAAATGGTGAATTAGTGATTAATTATTATGATTAGCGACTAATTATTATTAGTTAAATAGTTAATTACGTCATTAGTCACTAAGCAAATGGAGTTTGGGACGGTCTCGCGTATTCGCCGTGCCCGTGCGATACCGTCCTTGACGTCACCTCTACGTCATTTTCGCTTAACGGTTGTGCGAGATCGACGATATATTTCTATAAAAAAATTTACATCCTGAATATTAAAAAAAAATTAAATGAACAGTTATATTCTCAAATTTAATTCCCTCGATCGTCTCCTCCCACTCCGGCGCCCCCTCAACAAGACCTAGCGTTCCGTCTGAATCTGATTGCCGCCGGCGACGAACGCTCCGTCAAATTCCATAGATAAAAAGCTCTTTCTTCCACTAGAGATATTATCAAATGAAGTAGGTGCAACAACTTCTCCAAAACAATTAGGATGGCATCACGATTCTCGGGTACCAGAACAAAATTCAGTACAACTATCTTTTTCATCCACACAACATATGGCGAGAATATGTTCCCAAATACTTGTGATTTTAGCTGCTAAAAGCACACACTTGTCAGCATATACATATCAGGGATATATAGTATGTTCTGTTGAACTAACTAGTCGTGTCAAGGTCTATGTATACTGCCACTTGTTGATGAGGATCCATGTCTGAATTGGTTCAAGAAACTGGTATATTCTGAAACCAACTTTTTGTACCTTAATGTATTCAGGGAAAAACAAAAGTAATGTAGTAGCTGGACATGATTATTTCTTCGTAATTAACAACAAGTGAACAAACAGGGTATCAAATTCAGTGTGCTCAAAACATCTGCTGCTATAACCGATAGTTGTATGCCTTTGGATTTCGTACTTATCTGAGAACCAGAGTACAAATTCCTTCTAGATCTTATTTTGTGCCAATGTACAATGGGAACGTATTACTAGTGTCTGTCTCCGTAGCTAATTAACCAATCATCAGTGCATATAGATTGTTGTCACATATATATGTCTTCACTGTAAAATATATATTTTATCTCTTACAAAGTGTAAATTTAAACTAAATGAAAAGCAAATAGTACATACATTTTGTTATTGGATGACTGCAACATAGAAAAAAATCCATGGCTATGTATGTTCAATGACAGCTCTGAGGAAATTTGCATTCTTCAACATTGAAATTTTACCCTAATAAAAGCGAAAAGAAGTATATTGTTTCAGATATATTCTGTGGGGGTAAAATGTGAAGTACATAGAAAGCTACCTAAGCTAGAGATCTAAATTGAAGCAAATACTCCTTGAATTCAACTCGATTATGATGAAAAAGAATACGTGATTGATACACTTTAAGTATTGATTCGATCATGAGCCTGCAGAACCTGAACCACCAAGTCTCAACTCCAAATCCAATTCCTCCTCCCCATGATCATGGCCGCCATTGCCATCCCCATCGTCCTTGGAGCAGCAGCCGTAGCGATCTCGTCGATCTCTACCACCACCTTCTTCGTCACGCCCAAACAGCCTTAGCTCTTGCGGCGCCGGCTCGGCGGTACGGGACCGCAGGCTCCCGGCGCCGCCGGCCGCCGTGGACGCCGCCGCATCCTCGCTTCCTCCGCTCGCCGGCGGACGGAACAACCCCACGAGCGTATCGTAGCTGACGCTTCGCCTTGCCGCCGCCGTCGCCGCCGTCGTCGACGACGACGACGACGACGGCGTCGCTCTTCCAACCCTGTCCTTCCGGTGGACGTTCATGTGCCCGCCGAGCGCCTGCGCCGTCGGGAAACCCCTCCTGCAGAAGGTGCAGTTGTACGGCTGCCGCGTGCCGGCCTCGTCGTCGTCGTCGCCGCCGGCCTCGCGGAGCTCCTCCTCCGCCTTGTCTCCGTCGCCGCTCGGCGACCTTCCACCGATCACCTCGTCCTTGCTGGTTTCTTGACTCATCTGCTTCTGCTAAGCTAGGTAGAGAGAGAGAGAGAAGCATAGAGGAGAGAAGAGAGAGCTAGGGTTATGGTTTACTTGGTTTAATTTGTTGATGAGAATTCAGTGAGCTTAGCTGCTTATTGGGATTCGAATCTAGCTAGCGCGATTGTGAAAATGAAATGTACAGTCAGCGAGATAGAGAAATGCGAAGGTGCCACAATAATCAATGTGCGTTTTTATGCAAAGCTCCCGATGACCATTGTGTAGAGATTAGCCTCTCGCTGATTTGGATGATAGGCTTGCTTTTATGTTTCTTATGTTTGCTCATTCTGCGCCGCAACAGTTGTTTGTTCCGTGTTATTTGATTCTTGATTTGATTTGATATATTAGCTGATTGTATTAATTAAATTAATTAATGCTGAGTTGTTCAACTATGGCCGGCCTTCATTTGCAACGACCTGACTGGTTCTGGCCTCTTGTTTATCAGGCAGGGTGCCGTGCTTAGCTACCTGCAGTGTGCTTTGGACTAAGCTTGTTGCTGAAGCGTTTGTTGTTGAGTCTTTATAGGAGTAATTACTATTGTGTACGCTATATGACATGTTCAACCTTTTTCTTTACATTAGTACTATCCTATATTATTGACTATATAATATCGATTATTTCCAATCATCATTTTCTTTTTTATTGATAACAAGGTCATGTCATCATGTAGCAGGGGCGTTAGATGGGGGTAGTCCGGTGGGCTCGGGTGACGACCCCAAAAACTCGGCGCCCAGAGACCTCCCACCCCCCAAAAAAATTCTATAGGCCCAAAAGGTTGTTGCCCTTTAAATAAAGAGCCACCAGGGGGAAACATCTACGGGTGAGGATTCTAGGCTCCCAGCCACTCAGGCTCAGCGCGTGCGACACCACCACCCAGCGCGATAGGCGATAGCACCGGGACCCGCGGCCTCCTCGACTCCGCCGGAGCGCGCCGTCGCCCTGCGATTCGTGCGCCGCGCGCCACCGACGGCGTCCCCTGCCCGCCTCCCACCGCAGGCAAGCCCGCGTCTCCAGCGCCGAGCGAGTGCGCGCCAGCCACCGTCGTCCGCACCGTTCCCATCCCCTCCTCCGCTGCCGGCGCCATGCCGGCCTCCCCTCCTCTCCGCGCCGCGCCGTCCGGCCTCCCCTCCTCCCGCCGGGCGCCCGCGCGAGGCGCTCCCCTCCGGCCCTCCAGCCTCCCCGCCGTCGCGCAGGGCACCGCGCCGACGTCGCCGACTGACTGACGCCACCCAGTGGTCCGTCTGCTCGGCCGGACAACCGCGATCCCTGGACCGTCCGCCTGTCCCTTCCCCTTCCGTGCTTCAGCCCACTAAGCCCAGCTGCCTGCTGCCCCTAACGCCGACGGTAACAAAATAAGCATGCCTAACTAATGGCTAGATTGTGAAGTTGTGATTTAGTAAGATTGTGAAATTTGTGAATTAGAGATTAGTTACGCTCTGTGAATAACTGAGAATGACAATTATAAATTGTTACCTAATTAGTGAATGTGTGCTAAATCGGTAATTGCTTATCTGTTTGTAGGATTGTAAAACATGAAAGAGGAGTGCGTCAGCCGGTTCCGAGTGAGATATCAAGTGCGATATGCGTCGTTATTTCGGAAAGTCTCGAGCATCAGCTAAGTCAGAAGATAGGCCGCATTTCTAGTTTCAAATGAGCTTCCTACACAGTTGGCGTGATGAGAGCTCCGTTGTGGCTGGACCGATAGAAAGAAACCACCACAAGGCTGCTCCTACAATGATGCATGGGGTAAGCTCCTGTGCCCGAACGAGTCAATGCACAGTCCGATGCTCTATTTATGATTGTAACGTCTTGAAGTGATCCGCCTCGAAGACTTCCTATTTGCGAAGGTATCGGCCAATGACCCAAGATGTCTGTTCGGAGAGCATACGTATTCTCAAGGGCCCGGGCAGAAAGTACTCACATTCAGATTCCCAGCCACGAGAAGATCATATATGGTACAGCAACGCCAATTCAGCTGTTGTTGGTTCTCTATCGCAGTTTTCACTAAATATGTATTTACGGTTATATCAGTTTTAATGGCGCAAGAACAATTCTTACCACGTGTACATGAACGTCTGTCGAAGGAACTAGGACTTACCCAAGCGAAAAATTCCTGGCTACGCCCAGCTGTCACGTTAGTTACCCAAAAAGAAAAAAAAGCAGAAGACAGAGAAGAAGTAGATTCAGTTTGTTTAACCACCAGTAGGTTGCGATGAAGCGGTATGAGGCCATTGAATTCTCACTTCCTTGTGTGCCGCATCGGCCCATCAAGGCCTATCCCAGAGCTCGTGGCACGCGAAACAGACTGGGCCCATACACTGTGGTTTTTGGCCATTCCAAAAAATGACAAGAGTAAGGGCCTCGTTCACTTTAATACCTATTTCAACCATACCATCTCTGTAAAGTTTGCTAAAACAAATGACTACGTAGTTGTTGCCAAATTTGCTAAATAACAAAATGGAAATACCTGCCAAATGTGTTTGGCAATGCCAAATTTTCCGGAAGTTATTTTTGGCTACAATCTAAACATGCCTTAAATCTATAATATTATTAAAACAGCCATCGGAAAGAGAAGGACCACGGCTTTGCTGTGGGAGGCTTAGAAAATTCCGCAACATAATCGCGAAAAAAAGAAAAGAAGAGTCCAAGCAGAAATACAATCTAAAAAAAGCTGAAATTCAGAATTAATAAGTATAGCAATATGATGAAAGAAGTGTCCATATAGACCACAATACGAAGATTAATCCAAAATTCAGAATCCTAACAAATTAAAATAAAATATCCCCGATATTAGCAAAAAAAAAAGAAGAAGAGTCCAGAGGTACGAAAATAACGCACCAAAATAGCAAATTCGAATGTAAAAGCCTTAGCAGGGACGATATTAAAAGAAGTGTCCATATAGGAACCCAATACGAGATTAATCAAAATTCAGAATAAAATATAAAAGGATAAAAACCGAAATTTAGCAAAAAAAAAAAAAGAAGAGCCAAAGTAGGAATACATTTAAAAATTAAACTAAATTCGGAATAAAAAATAAGGGAATATTGAAAGAAGGAGTTCCATACAAGAATCCAAACCCATATTAATTAAAATTCGAATAAAAAAAATTTAAAAAAAAATCAAAATTAGAAAAATAAAGAAAAGAAGAGTTCAATTAGGAATCAATTTAAAATTAACTGAAAAATTGGAATTAAATATAAGTAATATTGAAATAAGTACATATAAGAACCCGATAGTAGATTAATTAAATTTAGAATAAAAAAATAAAATAAAATCCCCTAAATTAGGCAAATTAAAAAAAGGGAGTTAAAGTAGTAATACCCCAATTTTGATACAACTAAATTGAAAATAAAATATCAAAAAGAACCACAATACGAAAATAAAATAAATGCTGAAATTAGAAAAAGAAAAAATAAAGATTTAACTAGGAATACAATTTTAAATTAACTAAAATTGGTGATAAAAAATAAAGAATTTTTGAAAAAAAGACCATCTAAAACACAGACAGAATTAAATTAAGTAACGCGCCTATAGAGGAGTCAGAGTGGTGGCGGTTGATGGCGACATCTAAAAAAACCTATTAATAAAACACCAAATCAGAAATCCTAATAACGATTAACAGGAAGGACGACGGCAAAGTCGTAAAAGAATCAGTTCAAAGGCGGTTGGCGGGATTTCTTGAAAGTAAAAAAATAAACCCCCAATGATAATCATATGATTTTTTAAAATCTTTAATTACAATGAAAAATGATGGCAACAGGCGGGTCGTATGGTGTAGCCAATGGCAGAGTCGCCGCGATGGTTGGTGGGTCTTCTAGAAAGTAAAAGAGATGAATTCCCAACGATAGTTATGTTCGTATTTTTTACAATCCCAATGACCAATAAGGAGTATGCAGCGGACGGGTCGCAAAGAGTTATAGTGGCAGCGTTTGACGGATTCTAAAAATTATAAAAAAAATAAAACCCAACGAAACAATTAAACTCTGAAAACTATAGTCCAATTTGAAAGGTTCGGGTTCTAAAAAGCGAAAAGTAATAAACCCTAATGATTAATTCATGTTTGATTTTAAAAATCTCAATGAAATAAAGAAGAGCGGCAGTTGGGCGAGCCGCAGAGGAGTACAGTGACAAAGTCGCTGACATTTAGTGGACTTCTAGAAAGTAAAAAAAATGAACCTGAACGATTAATTATGTTGATTTTAAAATAAACAATGACAATAAAGAGAAAGATGCAGTGGACGATCGTACAGGAGGCATTTAATGGCAGTGTTTGATGGGACGTCTAGAAATTATTAAAAAAAGAAGCCCAACAGTACAATAAACTCTTAAAAACTTTAGCATCCAATTTTTTAAAGGTTTCAACGAAAATGATAGAAACAGTGATAGATTGAGCAACTAATAAATAATAATATGACAGAAGTAAGGTAGCAATTGCTGTGACTTTTAAAAACTATAAATTAGAAACACAAGGATGATAAGGTTGTCTTTCAAATCTTAAAGACAACTGAGATATATATTAATAAATTTTAAGTAAAATCATATTAAGTATATAATTTTATATTGGGGTAGCTAGCCGCGCAATTGCGCTGGGCCACCCAGCTAGTTTTACTTTAGGACACCTTTTATACTGTTGTTTCGTTTGAATCACCCTTTAACCAATGCTTTCACTTTAGACAGGTAATTTTAACCTTTCGACTACTTTGGCCACCTTCAAATCTTTATCGTTCATACATTCAGGTGTCATATGTAAAGAGCAATCTACATATGTTGAGGGTTTATCAAAAGTATGAGCTCGCATACACTTACTTTAAGTCATTCTATGCTTGAAAGAGAGTTGAGGTGTTCAAAGTCAACAAATTAGATTTACCGATTAAACATGAAAACTTGGTTAAAGGTGTCCAAACAAACATCGGTAATAAAATGGACCCAAAAATATTATCTTTAACTAGTGTAACTCCAGAACGCGATGAAACAAAACCAGATGACAAGTAAACAAGCAAAACACATCCACCGTATCGTGTCACGATTTAGCTCATCACAATTCACAACACATCAACACAGACCATAAATTTAACGAATACTTTTGCTTTGCATATTTTACAGCAAAACGTTATATCCCCCAGAGCTCACCGCTGGCCGGTCGCCGCCGTTGCCGGCGAGCGACAGCTGCCCGATCGGATTGGACGGAGCGGCGTCTCGTCCCGGGCGGCGGCGACCACATGTCCCTTACGTCTTCCTGACCACCCACAGCGCCCTGCAGCACTCGCCCATCTGGCCTCTCTGCCTCACGCGGGCCAGCAGCCGAACGCCAGCTCCTCACCTCTCGCGCGCGCGCCCGGTCGCCCGCGTCGCGCAGGTCGGTTCCAGCACGTCCGCCGCCGCGCCTCGCGCAGCTGCGCATCGCCACCGCGCCGTCAGCCCCTCCCGCATCTCCCGCTCGCCTCGATGGGCCGCCGCCCGGAGGCGATCTCCAGACAGCAGCACGGCCGAAGGAGTAGACGTCGCTCCGGTCGGTGAGCTGGCACGTCTTGAGGTACTCCGGGTCGAGGTACCCCGCCGTGCCCTTCACCTGCGTCGTCACGTGCGTCACGCCGTCGGCGGCGCCGGCCTCGCCGACGCCCAGCCGCGCGAACCCGAAGTCGCCCACCTTGGCGCGCAGCGACGGCGTGAGCAGCACGTTCGACGACTTGATGTCGCGGTGGATGATGGGGTGGTCGGTGTACATGTGCAGGTACGTCACCGCGTGCGCGACGTCGATGGCGATCTCCAGCCGCGCGCCCATGTCCAAGAACCTCCCGTTGCACCCTGCGCCCAAGAACCTCCATTAGTAACCAATCTGATCGAGCTCGAGCTCGAGCTGCAATAATGGCGGATACGCACTGTCGAGGTGCTCGCGGAGCGTGCCGTTGGGGACGAACTCGACGACGATGACCCTCTCCTGGCCGCACTCGAGGTAGCCGTAGAAGCGGACGAGGCTCTGGTGCTCGATGCGCGCCATGGCCTTCACCTCGCTCCGGAACTCCACGTCCACGTGCGGGTTCTGGGCCCGGAGCTTGGCGCGCTTGACGGCGACGAGGGTGCCGTCGGGGAGGACGCCCCTGTAGACGGCGCCGAAGCCGCCCTGGCCGACCTTGAGCGCCGGCGAGAAGTTGTTGGTGGCGCGCAGGATCTCCTCCATGGAGAACACCGAGCTCTGGAACTGCGTCGCGATGCCTCTTCCCCTGCTGCTGTTGTACAGCCCGCGCATCGACGCCTTCCCCTGATCACTGCCAGGCCCCGGCACTGGAATCATCAAACCAGTTAATCCATCAAGAATTAATTCCCAACAACTGCTTAATTGCTGTTCTGAATTTTGAAAAAAGAATTGAAGCATTTTGTGATTCAGGTTCTATAAAATGATTGTTTAAGCTTTTCACCAGCAATTCTGCTACAGAAAGTAAAGAATTCAGAATAGTTGCAGCAATTGGATTATGATAATTGACTGTTTCCAATTCAGAGTAGTTGCAGCCAGCAACTGGACTGTGATAATTGACTGGTTTCTTGAACAGTTCATAAACAGTTGCAGCAATTGGACAAATAATTCGGATTATATCCTGTTTGCTCGAGCAATTCAAATCGAGGTAATTAAGGACAAGGATGAAATAGATGGAGAAGAAATGATCGAGAGAAACAATTTACATGGCGGCTTCTTGATCAAGTCATTGGGCTCTTTCCTGCTCCTCCTCTTAGCGTTGCTGCCGGAGGCGGAGGTGGCCGACGCCGCCGACGACGATGAGGAGGAGGTGGACAGCGAGCTGAACCACAACCCGATCGACCTGAAGAGCGACTTGAGCGACGCCGCCCTACTGCCGCCGCCTCCGCCGCCCCCGACTGAGAGCGGCCGCGACCACGTGGGGGCGGGGCTCCACGGCGCCCATCGCTCCCTCTCCCTCTCCAGCTCCGGCGCGCGCCTCCCGGACGACGAGGACGACATGCTCCGGCGGCGCTCGCGCCCCTCCATGC
>CM020179.1:45868040-46025520 GCA_009805545.1 Oryza longistaminata
AGATGGATAAATGAACCAAGCTGAAATTTTGAAACAATAAGAATGAATAAAATGGAGCTTACGATCGATACGTGCGGGTATCGAACGAGCTCGGGTCGGGGCGGCCGCGGGCGACGATGCACGCGGTGGTGGTGGTGCTGGTGCAGTCGCTGGCGTTCGGGCTGCTGGCGATGGTGCTCATCCTCGCCACGCGCAACCACTTCGCCGTCATCTTCACCGGAGACAGGCACCTGCAGAAGGCGGTGGCCAACATCGCCTACATGCTCGCCGTCACCATGGTGCTCAACAGCATCCAACCCGTCATCTCAGGCAACCATTCACATCTCAACACTTCATCATATACTGGGCATGTTCAGTATGTAGCCAAAATAAATTTTACCAAAATTTAATAATACTGTCAAATTTTGGTAGGATTCCTTGTATATTTACTACAGTTTGGTAAGAAAAAACTAAATGGATACACATATTTAATATTTTTACCAAACAATAGTATGGTTTAAAATAGCATCAATCTGAACAATCATATAATTGCGACTAACTAAATTCCGATGAGCTGATCGTTGGAATAATTCCTTGTCTACATTTTTTAGGTGTGGCGGTCGGCGGCGGATGGCAGGGAGTGGTGGCGTACATTAATCTGGCGTGTTACTACGGCTTCGGCCTCCCTCTCGGCTTCATCTTTGGCTACCTCTTCAGATGGGGTGTGAAGGTAAATTCAGTTCAGTTCAAAATCATCTCGCTACTAGTACTATATTGCCGGGTGAAACTAAACCTCATTTATAAATTCTCGTTTTCGAAAATTTTACGGAACTTGCAGGGCATTTGGGCTGGCATGTTGTGTGGGACGGCAATGCAGACGGCCATCCTCATGTACATGGTCTGCAAAACTGACTGGGAAGCAGAGGTATATTAATTAATCACAGCAACATTTTTATTCACGTTTTGTTCTAACTCGTAGATAATAATAAACTCATATCATAATCGCCATGTTGACGCTGGTTTTACTTCCTGCAGTCAGTGCAAGCGTTGGAGAGGGTGAGATTATGGGGAGGGCAGCCGGAGCACGAGAAGCTTCCGACGTCAGAGCCGGAGGAGACGATCATCTAGATAGCTATGCCTCCATTTTTTTTATTTCATTTTTTTTGCTACCGCTGTTGCTGTTTAATTAGCTAGGAGGTTAGTTCATAGGTGAGAGTATCCATGGAAGAGAAGGGGATTGAGGAGTGAGATTTCTTTTTTAGGCTTTTGTGAATCGGCTAGCTTGCAGTCACACTGTGCATATGTGTAGGATTAGTGATAGGCCGCAACTTAGATGGTTAATTAATTCATCATTAGACTCGATCAGTATGGTTTCTTCTACACTGTTAATTAGTCTGTTACTATTCATACACTCTGTGACAAGTCCTGTACCGATTGCTCATTCTTTGTACTGGACGGTTCGACCTGAAAGTAGCAGTTCGATGATGTGCAGATTGATTTTCTAACGTCAGACCAGTAAGAACGCCATCGGTGCTGGCAATGCATGCCATGGGCGTTGATGCCAGCCATGAGCTGCATTTGCAAATTTGCAATGCAAACTATGCTAGCATCATACTCCAGAGTCCAGGCTCGCTCATGCAGTACGGCCGTGGATTCCCCACGAAATCAAATGGAGATGGATAAATGAACCAAGCTGAAATTTTGAAACAATAAGAATGAGCATGGTGACCCGCGCAGATTGCGCGGCTAGCATCATTATATTTTCTCTCATATAATAGCATATATGTTTTTTCATTATATTATTCAAATATATTAAAATGACAACACAATTTTTAAAACTTTACAAAACTACTAATATGTAATATTCATATTATATTTTATATACGTGTTAGTTATTAATTTTTTTTAATATCAAATTTTAGTTATTTGTAAATTATATATATTCCTATATGGACTCTAGACTCGTCTTTTAATATTTATTATTTTTAATTCCGAATTTTCTGTAAATTGTATTTATATATAGACTCTATGCTCTTCTTCCAATATTATTTATTTTTATTTCTGAATTTTATTATTTCTAATTGTATTTCTATGTGGACTCTAAACTCATCTTTCAATATTCTTTAATTTTTAATTTCGAATTTCAGTTACTTCTAAATTGTATTCCTATATTGACTTTAAACTCTTCTTCCCATGTTTTTCTTAATTTCGAATTTTAGTTATTTGTAAATTGTATTTTTATACTGACCCTAAACTCTACTTTTAATTTTATTATGTTTATTCCAAATTTTAGTTAGTTTTAACTTCATATATGGACTCTATACTCTACTTCTAATATTCCTTATTTTTAATTCCGAATTTCAGTTATTTCCTAATTGTATTTCTATATACTCTACTTCTTATATTCCTTATTTTTAATTCCAAATTTTAGTTATTTTCTAATTGTATTTCTAGATGGACTCTAGTCTCCTCTTCTAATATTCCTTATTTTTTAATTCCGAATTTCAACTATGTCTGAATTGTATTTCTATATGGACTCTAGTCTCCTGTTCTAATATTCCTTAGTTTTTACTCTTCCAAACCCTAACCCCCCTCCAAAACCCTACGCCCACCCCCTCACCTGCGGCGGCGGCGGCGGAGAGCAACATCGTCGACTCGACGCCATGAGGCCACCGCGAGGTAAGCATCCGAAGCCCTAGGATTACTCCCCGTATTGGACTCGCGCTCTCTCGGCTCGTTTTGAATCTTACGTGATATATGCTTTGGTTTCAGGCAGGGGATTCGGGAGGGGAGGGAGAGGCGATGGCGGCGGCCGCAGCGGCGGCGGTGGGAGGGGATTCGGGAGGGGCGGGGACAGCGGAGGGAGAGGGGGCCGTGGGAGGGGAGGTGGTAGGACGCCAAGGGGCCGTGGCGGCGGCCGCGGTGGCGGGAGGGGTGGCATGAAGGGCGGGAGCAAGGTGGTCGTGGTGCCGCACAAGCACAACGGCGTCTTCATCGCCAAGGCCAAGGAGGACGCGCTCTGCACCAAGAACATGGTCCCCGGCGAGTCCGTCTACGGAGAGAAGCGTATCTCAGTCCAGGTCCATTGCTGTTACCTTCTCCTCCTTTCATTTTTTGTTCCTCTTTTGTGCATCATTCGAGATATAAGCTATAGTGTACATGTAGAAATCTCTTTTGTGCACCATTCTCTACTGAGCTATAAGCTATCTTGTATATGTAGGAATCTGTAAGATAATCTCCTGTAGAAGTCTGTAAGACTATATTTTGTTCTATTGTAGTGTACACAGCAAGTTATGCTCATGACTATTGTTTCTGTATGTATGAACAGAATGAGGATGGAACTAAGGTCGAATACAGGGTGTGGAACCCCTTCCGTTCTAAGCTGGCTGCTGCTGTGCTCGGTGGTGTCGACAACATCTGGATTGTAAGTTTTTTTTTGGTTGAATCACAGTGTGCAGTAGCTTAGTCTGAAGTGCTATACATCAGTACTGTTGTTAAATCTTTAGTTTAGAAGAGCATCACGTGTTAATCTGTGTCATGATTTAGGCTCCTGGTACTCGTGTGCTGTATCTCGGTGCTGCCTCAGGAACAACAGTGTCTCATGTGTCCGATATTGTTGGACCGGTGAGATGTCATTTGCCATTCTCGTTTCTTATTCACGCAACTTATGCAATTTGCCCTTTGCTAATTGTGTCATTTTGCAGACTGGTTTGGTCTACGCTGTTGAGTTCTCGCACAGAAGTGGTAGGGATCTTGTTAACATGGCCAAAAAGAGGACTAATGTGATCCCCATCATTGAGGATGCTAGGCACCCAGCAAGGTACCGGATGTTGGTTGGCATGGTTGATGTTATCTTCTCTGATGTTGCCCAGCCAGATCAGGTATACCTTTCTCACACTATGATTTCAGTACCATGAGATTGCCCAGATTTATTATATGATTACCTGTATTTAATTAACCGTTTGCAATACTTGCATTCTTTGGCTACTTCTGGGCTGCAAATGATGAGCTTACTCGGATTCCCCTTCAGGACATCAAATTGGATGATGCAAATTCGAGTTCCTGATGCGCTAACGCCCATTATCACCTGTTCCTTATGTGCTGCTTTCTTTAACTATCTTTGTTGTCAGCATGCATTGCTGCATGCAACCTTTATAATTCCATCTTAATATTTGCAGTTTTCTTATCTCTTAGTTGTTCGAATTCCATTTTATATTTAATTTCCATCTCAATGTGATTCAAACATGTTGAGTAGTAATCCCGTATTCTTCTGTAGTATAACAGGAAGCTGCATTCTTTCTATCGAAACACTTCTTTTATTTGACATATTTTTTATACCCATCCTTTTGAAGTTGGTTTTGAAGTGTTCACCTTCACCATGGTTATGGATTTCTTTTGGAGCATTTGGTGGCCTCAATGTCTTCTATTAATCTGTACACTTGTGTTGCTTTGTCTGGCTGTGTTACGCATCTGCGGACTTGCATGTTAGTGCCATCACTATTTACCTTGTCCGTCATTATTTAATGTTTTGATCAGGGCTTTAGCAAATGAGGAACTTACTCGGATTCCCCTTCAGGACATCAAATTGGATGATGCAAATTCGAGTTTCCAATGCGCCATGCCTTCATTGTTTATTTCCTTTGCATTTATGGGTATTCTGAACAAAATATTTTGACTGTGCTAGCAATTTGCCTTATGCCTGTTTTATTCTCTCGTTAGTTGTAAAACCTTCAGTATCGAAGTTGATGCGTGCCTTATTGGTGGCCAATAGTCATGTTTTTGTCCTTATTCATTTCCTAGATGCGATCTTGTTTATTTTCTTGACTACATCATCTTTTTTGGTATAGCATTCTCTCCTATTGTTATTAGGCAAAATTTGCTACAGGACACTCAAAGTTTGTGGTCTTTGCTGTGAGACATCCAAAAAACGTGTATCTTCTCGTGGACACTGTAAAAATGTGGTAATTTGCTGCTGGACACCCGCCACATTATTTTATTATTTCTAGTGGAAATGGAGAGAGAAACAGCAGCGAAAGTACGAATTTGCCCCTTGGGATTTGCTTGCCACCCTCAGAAATGGAGGAGTCTGAACTGAGCCCGAGCCTGTGCCTCGTCTCCACGGCCAATGATGGGCGACCTCCCGTCGCTGCCATGCCGCTGGCCCGGCGACCTTGCATGCCCAGCCCGTCGCTAAAGTAATAGCGACTAGGACTGGGATGGATCCAACCGTGAGCCTGAGCCCATGCCTCGTCTCCTCGGCCAGCGATGGGCGACCTACCGCCGCTGGGCCGACGACCCCGGTCAGCCCGCCGCCAAAACGACTGGGACTGGGATGGATCCAGTCGTGAGGGCTCCTCGACCTCGCCTCTGCCTCCACCAACCACCGCGCCGCCCGCCGCTTGTCCAACGACCCTGCCTAGATCTCGCGCGACTAGGTTCACATGGCCGCCCGCGACCGTGATGACGACCTGCCCCAGACCACGCCCGCCTCCGGATCCGCAGCCAATAGGCGCGCCTTGAGCTCGTCATGCGCATCCGCAGACTGACACGCCGAGCTCCAGCGCCTCTCGCACTACCGCGCCATCTTCGACTTCTCCCACCGCAACCGCCGTCCACATGGCCGCTGCCTTTCCACCTCCGCCGATGGCAGCTGCAAGGGTAAACTTGTCTTTTATAAAAGTTTCTCTCTCCGTTTCAACTGGAAATAATAAAATAATACGGCGGGTGTCCAGCAGCTAATTACCACATTTTTGTAGTGTCCACGAGAAGATACACGTTCTTTAGGTGTCTCACAGCAAAGACCACAAACTTTGAGTGTCTTGTAGCAAATTTTACCTTGTTATTATGTTTTTATGCCTCTTGTAAGGAGTAGTGAATATTCTGTGGAGATAGTCAGGACCAGATTGTTATGTTTTTGCTTTGTAAGGAGTAGTGAATATTCTGTGGAGATAAGGTTTACAGTTCAGATTTCTATATGGAATAAACATACTTGCAGTAGTTTCTGTAAGTTCGCTGCTCGTGTAGAGATAATTTGTATAGCATAAAATTACATTTATGAAATCTTCCGTGGCATGTCCCCCTGTTAAAATTGTGAATGTTCCCCCTGAATTCAGTTTTAAACCGTTTGCAATGAATCCTCTACTACCCTGCAGGCTAGGATCTTAGCCCTCAACGCATCCTACTTCCTGAAGAATGGTGGACATTTTGTCATTTCAATCAAGGTACGTTGGTCTTTTTTCTCGCTCCTGAAACCTGAAGTTAATCACGTTGATTGAGATTGCGGAGACAGAAGATGATAAACTGAAACTGTTTGAACAGGCGAACTGTATCGACTCCACCATGCCAGCTGAGGCTGTGTTCGCTAGCGAGGTTGAGAAGCTGAAGGCGGATCAGTTCAAGCCGTCGGAGCAGGTGACCCTGGAGCCCTTCGAGCGTGACCATGCCTGCGTCGTTGGTGGCTACAGGATGCCCAAGAAGCAAAAGGGCACATCTTAATTTAAGGATACGGCCATCTGCGGTCAAAGCTCTCAAATGTACTAGTACAACTTTTTATAAGCGTTAGGGTTTTCGCTTAAGCTATTTTAATTAGTTCATGCTGCTGCTGGTTTTACAGCAATCCGTGTGTACCGCGAACAGAGAAGTTGAAATTGGTTGAATCGACGCTACCGATTAACTATGCTCGCGGCCAACTTAAATTTCATATGGCACAATGTCATCACGAATCATCATGGATGTGCTACTAGCAAAAGCTTTGTATGTGCTGGTAGATTTCACGCAATGGCAACTCCTACCACGGTATTTGATTTCATTTTCCATTGGGCAACGATAAATGCATTAAAGTAGCAGCAAAACCTGCTGCTGTTAGTGGTTTAAGGGAGAGTGATAAAAAGAGGAATCGTCAAGGAATAATCCAGGAATATATTTTGAGTAATATATAGGAAAATGGTGCACGTGGAACTCTGTTGGGCCGAAAAGAAAGAGAGAGGCTAGGCGGCCCATTGGACCAAAGGGAAAACCGCTCGCGGACGCAGTGGAGAGGAGAGAGAAAGAGAGGCGGTTTCAGAAGCGCAGAGAGAGAGAGAGAGAGAGAGAGAGCAGTTCAGTTCCCATTCTCGCCTGCTTTCCCCACTCGCGATCGCGACTCCCCCCCTCCTCCTCGTCGCCGGTAAGGCCGATCTTCCTCTCCCCTCTGCCGATCTGCGATTCCGGGTTTCTCCTCGCGTTTCTCGGCAACCGCTGGCGACTAGCCTTTTGGGAGTTGGGGACGATCAGTTCTTAATCCCTATGTGGTTGGTGTTGTGGTTGCGATTTCTTAATTCACCGTGCTGTTATTCGGGTAGCATTTTTTTTCCTTCCATTAAACCATCGTTTATTCGGGATTTATTCATGCGTAGTAGTGGAGTTGTAAATAGCAGCTTGTTTTTTTTTTCGAAGAAGAAAAAAGAAAAGAAAAGAGGGAATCCCCATGCCTCACGTTACGTGGCTTGGAATTTTCTTTTTTTGATGATCCATTTATTACTGGGTGATTTTTTTTCGATTAAAACGTTTAATCTTGCAGGTTAATTTCTGACTCGTTGGTTGGAGCGCTCCATCGATTGAGCAGACGGAGTCATGCTTCTTCTTTGGGTATAAAGCTTGGATCTCGGAGGCTCGATTCAATCTCTGGAGTGGGAACAATCGTTTGCTCGTGGTCGTGGGATAGCTCCTCTGCGAGATGCAGAGTGGGAGCGAGATGAGACCCGTGCACAACAGTGTCGACACGGTGAACGCGGCTGCTGTTGCCATTGTTACAGCCGAGAGCCGCACGCAACCTCAGGCAGAGCCGGTTCGTGCCTCAATCCTTGCTTCCATGATTTTTCATATATGATATCTTCATTGTGTGATTCAGATGGGTCACTTAGGTAGCTTACTTCAGTGATATTGTCGTGACGGCGTTCTTGGTTGCTTCGTGGTGGGACAATTACTCGTTTGTTTTTAGTTAAGTTTGCTGTATTTAGTAGGCAAAATTGAAGAACTGATAGGCAAGGTACGTTTTGTAGTCTTAGATGTGGTTTTACGCTAGAGTGTTGATGTATTGGACAGTAAACTTGCATTTTTAGGGAGAAACTGCATTAGTGGATCTATGAGTGCAAATTTTCTTTGCTTATTCTTCACTTGTTGACTTGCAACTAATTTCTTGTCCACAGTCTTTAACTTTTACAATATACTCCCTCCATTCCCTTTTGATCAGCGCCTAACCAAATTTCAAATATTCCAAATTGATCAGCGTATAAACTAGGTACTAGCGTTTTCTCAGGTTGTAGTAAATGCCTCGCATGCTATGCATGTACATGCAGAGTCTTTTGAAGTCCCATGTGTTGAGATGCATGCAGAATAAATCCGTTGAGCTGCATGCTGATTAGGTAGAATTAGCTATAAATGATGTGCATGCAGAGTTGATTTGATTTCTTGGTCTCGGTGCAGCAACGTTATACGCTGATCAAAAGGGAATGGAGGGAGTATCAGAAATTTTTAGCACTTCAAATCGAAAATATAACATAAATGCTGCCAGGATTAGTTCCTGCTGTATATTTTTCTAGCTATTGCAATCTATGATTCATTTATCCCCGGTATAGATTACCATGTTTGACCTTGAATGAAACCTATGTATCACCTTAAAACATTGAAAATATGCATGGATAAATTACCATTATACATACTGTGAGAACAAAGGAGGGGAATAGTTGAAACTGTCAGTTTGAACTCTTCAGAGGAATAGATGGGACCAAAAGATTCTTCCTGTGCTGGCCATATGCAAGTATGCAACCAGCCATTATTTTATTTTAACTTGCTGAGGCCTTGGTCATTCTTGTTTTTTTTATTACATGGCCTGCTGTTTGGGCTTTCATCTTTGTATATTATTAATTTCCCTCTGACATTACCTCTCATAGGGAAATGCAGCACTATGGTACTCATTCATGATAGCCACTCTCCAGGCTATTTAGTTCGGGTTATCTGGTGGCTATGATCATTTATGAAACCTTCTTAATGCTTTTATTTTGAACTGGAAAGTCATTACCTGGCTAATGGGGGATCTATGACATAATTTTGGCGATTTGTGGAATTTCATTTCTAGTTTTTCGTTACGGTTACACGGAGCCTAATAGCTCAATGATGCTATATTTCTATTGCCAACCTGTTTACATGTTCACGTTATTGGTCATCCTAACTCTGCAATACAATCGCTATAGAATGCATGTCTGACAAAAGCTAGGTGCAGGCTACTGTACTCGACTGTGCTTATGATGTTTATGTGCCAAATATTTATGCTACAATAGTAATCTTCTTAAGTCACATTTCAGGAGGATTAAGACTTTCCTTTTGAATTAAATAGTGTTGTTCTTTTGCAGCGAAGAAAATGGGCTGATTGGTTGAGTGTGTACTTCTGCTTTGGATCACAGAAAAATGGCCGACGCATCAGCCATGCTGTTCTTTTCCCAGAACCTTTACCTCCGAGGACAGATGCACCTATGCCAGAAATTCCAAACC
Source organism: Oryza longistaminata (assembly GCA_009805545.1). NCBI lineage: Eukaryota > Viridiplantae > Streptophyta > Magnoliopsida > Poales > Poaceae > Oryza > Oryza longistaminata. Next base: position 45,877,548 of record CM020179.1, read on the forward strand.
ATCCGCCACCCCCGGTATTCCCCTTTGTCGCACCTCCATCCTCTCCTGCTTCTTTTCTCCAATCAGGAGGTGCATCTATTGTACAATCACCTGTTGGCGCTCCATCTTTTTCGCCTCTCTCGCCAAATTCTCCATCCCCCACTGGGCCACCGTCCATCTTTGCTATCGGACCATATGCACATGAGACACAGCTAGTCTCTCCTCCAGTCTTCTCAGCCTTCACAACTGAACCTTCAACAGCTCCTTTCACTCCCCCACCAGAGTCTGTGCATTTGACAACGCCTTCCTCACCAGAGGTGCCATATGCAAAGCTACTTACCTCAATCAACAACAGCAAAAATGCTGAAACGGGTGAGCTTCAGTCATACCAGATTTACCCTGAGAGCCCAATAGGGCGTCTGATATCTCCAAGCTCAGCTTGTTCAGGGACTTGCTCTCCATTTCCTGACCCTGAGGTTCAGACTTCCTCACGTTCCACTTTCCCCTCATTCCCAGTTCGTGAGCCTCCAAAGATACTGGATGGCGAGGGAATTGCAACACAGAAATTGATACCTCGCCATATGCGCAATGGTGGTTCTCTCTTGGATGGACATATTTCTGCTGCTGTACCAGTCGTAGACTTCTCTGCCCGACTTCAAAATAATGATCATGCTATGGATCATCGGGTTTCATTTGAGTTAACAGTAGAAGATGTAGCTCGCTGTCTTGAGAAGAAAACCAACATTAATGGGGAGTCTGCTGCAGCTTCTTTTCGCCTTGTGCCCACCGGTAACGGCGATCACATTCATCCCAGAGAATCGAATGATACAAGAGCAGGGCTATGTGTTGATGAAACATATCATGATCTGCCTGAGAAAGCACGGCGCTCCTTGTCCCTTCGTAAGGCTAAAGAATTCAAGTTCAACAATGTTGATGCTCCTAGTGTGGAGCCGAGCGTTGGATCAGACTGGTGGGCAAACGAGAAAGTTGCTGGGATCACATCAGAGCCAAGGAAAAGCTGGTCCTTCTTCCCAGTGGCACAGCCAGGGGTCAGCTAACAGTTGCACTGACCATAACCTTACAAGATGAAGAAATAAGCTTCTGTCATTTTTGCTCCTGCTGTTTCTCAGTTCCCCAGATACCATCATCATAACTGCAGGAGATGCAAACTTATGCAAAATATTCCAGTTTTAGTGGTAAGTTGGAGTTAGTTAGTAACTCAGTGTCCAGCTAATATCATCATAAGATACTAAAGGTGATGCAGATTCTGGAACCTGTTGTTATAAAACCATAATACTTCCATGGTGTAGCGTCTGTTGTATCCTCCTTAACTGACTGGCTGTTCTGATACTGATGCTGTTTATGTACATAATAAACTAGCGAAAAGAGTAGAACTCTTCCTTGCAGCAGTGTATTGTCAGAGTGGAGCAAGCAAATGATTCTGATCTCCTCTTCAATTAGTTGTGCTTTGGCTTTAGCAGAAGAAACCTGAAAATATTGTTCTGTTGTGCTTACCAGTTCGGCAAGAATTTCAATTCTGTCTTGGCATATGTGATGTCACATCTCTTATGACAAATTCTGTAAGCAACACTATTTTGTTGTGCTCTGTATATTAAATTGGGCCAAGTGCTGACTGTTTATATTTGAATGTTTGATTACCCATGGTCATTCTGAAATGAGAATTATTCTACCCTTAACTTAATCACGTCATTTTTTTCATAATTAATGGTGTATAAGGATTGTTCTGTTGTACTGGTTAGGAACAAAAGAGCTGGAAACAAAAAAATCAATCAGAGCTCTTACGTTGTGCTGGCTAGAACTCTGGACGAAATTCATTGATGGCCCGCCAGAGATTACATCAAGATCACGAGACGTTGATCGTGCACATAGAGAAACCCGACGAGCAATAATTATCACTTACTAGTAGCATGCCCGTGCTAACGCTACGGTAACATGTCGTAAAACATATTAAATAATCAAAATAAGATATGTGGTAACAACTAACTATAGAATGAGATAAGTTGGCATAGGAAATATCATTTTTGTTAAAGTAAGGACTTTTAGATGGTAGCAAACCAATTTCACCCAAAAGGAAGCTCAGTCAGTTCTGGTACAACTTTTGTACAGACTTTCTTGCACTTTTTATAAAAAAGAACTGATTCATTCTGCACCAAACACAGCCCTTGGATCTGCCATTAGGGAATATCCACATATATATAAAACCAACCTGAAGAATTATCTTCAGCCGTGGTTAGTGCTGGTTCGTGCCACTATGTGTAGGTAGAAAATAGTACTAACTGGTGGCGCCAATTAAATTTAGGAAGAATTAACTGGATACAATTACAAGAATGTTGATTCCATTATGGAGCAGCATATGCTCTCAGGCGGCATAAATAGTGCACCCGCACCCTACCGTCGAGGAAAAAAAACGTAATCTTGCAATCAATCGAATTAGAATTAAATTAGGGTTCAACTCAATAAATATGTTCCACGGTGCTTGCACCAACTAAGTGATGCTGACCTGTAGTTAGAAATATAACAAAACATAATAACCCATGATAAAACTGAAAGCATCTTGTTATTAAAATCGATAGTTGAGTTAGTTCTCTGACAGTTTTTGTAGAGTAAATACATCTGAAAATAAAGCTCCAGATTTACCAGGGTGATTCACACGATCTAGCAGCTTTGCTCCAACACAAATTGAACCCATAAACAAATGTCTGAATGCACTTATTTTGGGACGGAGATAGTACAATTTACAGACTGATGAGCGACAAGCCAAAATTTCGAGGCATTCAAGGATCCATCACTTTCGGAAGCAGTTAACAGTGCCATTAAGCCACAAAGCACTATATTATGATAAGAATGATTACTAAGTCAAGAGGTTCCAAAATTGCCAAATCTGTCGGGCAAATTTACCAACACGGTTCCAACTGCCAACAAAGTACATAACACGGCTAGAATGTAAAAGTCCGGAGGTAGCCAATTCAAGGCTCGCTAGAATCGCATATAGGGGAGGATGGAGATTACAGTACTAGAACAAAATCGGCTCAAATTGTTCGTCTAGTCGTCATCACCGAATGTTGTCTTCTTTCCTGCAGATAAGAAAGCAAATAGTATTAATTATGACAGCTCCACTTATCCTACATCAAGTCCAAGCAGCGAGTGTAAAAGCTGGGTAAATTGCAATTTGGTGTGGTAGAAGTTTTACCTGCACTAGGTGTACCAGCGCTCTGCTTGAACGGTGTACCCCGTCCACCACGGCCCCTGTCACCCCTACCAAAGCCTCTACCACGTCCACGGTCACCGCGCCCACGGCTACCATCACCACGTCCACCACGTCTTCCTCCTCTCCCACTGCTGTTAAAGTCTCTTCCACCGCTGAAGCCACCCTCTCTGTTGTTATCGGGCCTAGGCCTCGCTTCATCAACATACAAGCTGTATCCACCGAGGTCAGATCCATTCAGTTCGTATGCTTTCGACAAGGAACCGTTGTCCGCAAAATCCATGTACGCCATCCTGCATCAGGAAGCAAGCCACATGTCAGTGACGATAATAGATAGGGCTACACCAAGTGCAGGGGTCAAAAACGAAGAGAATACTGTGTTCCGCAAAGGGCATTAACAAAGTGTGATGTGTTAAATAAACGTAACAGAGGCAACTGACCCTTTGCTTGCACCGGTTTCATAATCCTTTGGAATTGAAACCCGTGTAATCTCTCCACATGAGCCAAAATGTTCTTCAAGCGAATTCCGGATCTAGTAAAGAAAATAAGCAGATGAAACATATAGTGCACGTTCAGAAAAAGAAAAGTAGACAACACAATCAGAAAAAATTTCTAATACAGCAACGTGAGGATAAAATGGAACTTACCTGGTGTATGTCAAGAGAAGTATCAAAGCCTTTAATAAATATAGTGTTTCCTGAGCTTTGAGCAGGCTTCTTGAAAGAACTATTGTCCCTCCTGAGCAATTACACAAAACTATCATGGCCCCATTTACATTGCGAAAGACAAACAACGATCTTTTCCAAAGCATATTTGAATTCTTTTTTTCTTTTCTGATGCACACAACACAAGATAAGGAATTACCCGCTGCCAGGAGTATACGCGCCTCTCTCACGAGCCAGGTCAAGCCTGACCGGCCGTCCCATCAGGTCATGACCAGCAAGTTCAAGTGCCTGAAATAAAACAATTGATGGCTAATAAGTTTGATTGGCTAAACTTGGTGGCAATAAACTGCTTTCTTCATTGGAGCTGGTCTGTCCATGTGAGAGCCATGTTGCAGATTGGGCTAGCTTTGGGAGCAAGAGAGTGGTAGATCTTCTTCTTGCCAGATTTATTGTAGATACAATACAATCCCATTTCTTGTTCAGATTTCTTGGTGAAAATTCCTAGCTAGATCCATACTTTCTGCAGTGTAGTGTGTAGAGAAGACGAGGCCTTGGTCGGAATCTTATCTTGGGAAAAAGAGGTATATCCATCCATCCATCTGTGTGCTGTTCTTGATTCGCGGCAATGGCGATGGAGCCGACGGTGAAGGTGGCGCTGGGGACGGCGGCGTTCGGGATCTTCTGGGTGCTGGCGGTGTTCCCGGCGGTGCCATTCCTGCCGATCGGGAGGACGGCGGGGTCGCTGCTGGGCGCGATGCTGATGGTGCTCTTCGGCGTCATGACCGCCGACGAGGCGTACGCCGCCGTGGACCTCCCCATCCTCGGCCTCCTGTTCGGCACCATGGTGGTGAGCGTCTACCTGGAGCGCGCCGACATGTTCAAGCACCTCGGGAGGCTGCTGTCATGGCGGAGCCAGGGCGGCAAGGACCTGCTCGTCCGCACCTGCGTCGTGGCGGCGCTCGCGTCGGCGCTCTTCACCAACGACACCTGCTGCGTCGTGCTCACCGAGTTCATCCTCAAGATCGCGCGGCAGAACAACCTCCCGCCCAAGCCGTTCCTCCTGGCGCTCGCGTCGAGCGCCAACATCGGCTCCGCCGCGACGCCCATCGGCAACCCCCAGAACCTGGTCATCGCCGTCCAGAGCGGCATCTCCTTCGGCCAGTTCGTGTTCGGCATCCTCCCGGCCACCCTCGTCGGCGCCGTCGTCAACGCCGCCATCCTGCTCTGCCTCTACTGGCGCCACCTCTCCGACGAGAAGTGCGTCGAGGTCGTCGCCCCGGTCCCCACCGACGTCGTCGAGGAGGAGGACGTCACCTCCCACCGCTTCTCGCCGGCGACCATGTCACACCCCCGTTCCTCCTCCCACCACCACCACCACCACCAGCCTGGCAGCTCGCTGTCGTCGCCTGACTGCGAGGTGTTCGAGCCAGTGAAGCCCGTCACTGTCACCAGCAATGGCGACTCCAACAACAAGCCGGACGCCGCCGACGCCGCCGTCGTCGTCGGGATCCACCAGAGGCGCGGCGGCGTCGGCGGCGTCGGCGGCGGCGTGAGGATGAAGGAGGAACATGCGTTCCGGTGGGTGGAGGAGAAGGAGGAGGCCATGGAGCAATGGAAGAGCACGGTGTGGAAGACGGGTGTGTACGTCATCACATTGAGCATGCTGGTGGCGCTGCTGTTGGGCCTCAACATGTCATGGAGCGCCATCACCGCCGCACTCGCCCTCATCGTCCTCGACTTCAAGGATGCCCGCCCCTGCCTCGAGAAGGTAATTCTGAATTCCTGATGCTGAATTGATGTGAAAAACGAAATTTCACTGAATTCTGATGCTAAGTTGATGTGAAAAACGAAATTTGTCTGCTCCTCTGAATTCTGATGCTGAATTGATGTGAAAAACGAAATTTCGGTACCTTTTCAGTTGTTTATAGACTGCTACTAGTATGTTCTTTCTTGCTCTTATTTTGGAAACCAGTGTGTTGTCGCTCTCACTCGCTCTGAATTCTGGAGCTGAATTGACGCAGGTTGTATGAAAAAGGAAATTTTGGCACCTTTTTTTTTCTTGGGTGAATTTGTTTACAGGCAATCCAATCACTTTGATTGGTATTCTCTGTGAAACAGAAGTCATTACTTTGGTATTTGATAATCCAATCATACTGAACTACAGTAAATTTGTTTTCAGTATACAATCCAATCATGTAGCACTATGTTCTTATTACTTCTGTTTTTTTCGCATATCAGTATAGATTGCCATTCACTTTGAAACAAGAGTCGTTACTTGATAATATTATCGGACTACACTGATTACTTTGTCTGTTTGTCAAGTTCCTTGTCACCTTGATGATAGTGCTTTGTTGTTGATTTTGGATAACATTTGGTTGTCACATCCATGTGTTGCTAAATTGAAGTAATTGTGTGCACCAGTGCCTCTGCTGTTGTATTTAGTGTTGGTTTTGGATGCCTAATTGATGTTAAGTTGTTAACTGTAGTTTTGCTGAATGAAATTTCAGGTTTCCTATCCACTTCTACTCTTCTTCTGTGGGATGTTCATCACTGTGGATGGATTCAACAAGACCGGCATTCCTAGCGCATTCTGGGAATTCATGGAACCCTATGCACGGATCGATACACCGACCGGGATAGTAATCCTCGCACTGGTTATTCTTCTCCTCTCAAATGTGGCGTCAAATGTTCCAACTGGTTAGTTCTGCCCTCTGTTCATGGTCAATAACTCCACATGGCACATGTAGAAATTTGCTAGTCATACCTTATGAAAGGAGAGTAGTTTTCATCCTTCTTGTTACTTAAAACAATTACTAAGTCAAGGAAGCAACGTAGACTTAATGATACATGTGCTTCGCACTTTCCATGCTATGCTTGTCAAGAGTAGAAAGGAAAGCTGCTTCTTTTTTTAATGGAAGCTCACAATGCCATATGTGCCATGGTTGTCTAACAATGAAGCAACATATTAGAGGAAAAGTTTATCTCTCATCCTGCACTTTGCGCAATTCTCTCTTACAAAAAAAACCAGAAAATCTCCACTAGGTTCACTCACCTACTCATGATAGTTAATAGAACAAGATATCAAAGAACAATAGGTTCATTTTGGAGTCTGAATTTGGGGCTGGTTCTAAACAAAGTGTGAATGTCATAGCTGATAACCATGAAGTTCTTATCAGTTAAAGATTGCTCTGTCCTAGTTTCTTCCAGTGACCAGAAAATCGTACAAAAATCAGTTGGGCATTCTTTCTTTTGATTTCCTGATTCATGTCTGCCATTTCATCGTTGCTCCATATATCTGACAGATCTCATTTTGCAGTTCTCCTGCTTGGTGCTCGGGTGGCAGCCTCAGCAGCGGCCATCTCCCCTGCAGCAGAGACCAATGCCTGGCTCATCCTGGCCTGGGTCAGCACGGTGGCCGGCAACCTCTCCCTCCTCGGCTCCGCCGCGAACTTGATCGTCTGCGAGCAAGCTCGCCGGTCGGAGCAGTACGGATACACCCTCTCCTTCTTCAGCCACCTCCAGTTCGGCTTCCCGGCGACGCTCATCGTCACCGGGATTGGCCTACTGCTCATCAGAAGCAACTGATATAAAATGGTACACAACATATATGAAGACATGGATATCATATCAGGACATGTACAAAAAAGAATGTGAATTTTCAGGTCAGGTCGATTGTATTTCTGCAAAGATTCAATTGTGGGATAAAAGAAAAATGTCTATCGTCGCCTCGGAATTAAGCACGGATATCATGGTGCTTGGAGGCTTTTTGAGCTGTACATTTGTTAGTTTATATTGGGGATGGAAAAGATGTACATGTTGCAGTAGCAAGGATCATAAAAGGGAAATGTATATTTTTGTTCAGCATTCTACTTGTAATCCATATATATTTTTTGAAGTCGAATAATTTGTATAGGCAGGAGAGGAGAAAACCAACCCTATCGATGCAGCTACTGTGTCTTATTGCGATTTACTCCCTCCATCCAAAAATTTCAGACACATTTCATCTTTTTTTTTTCAAATAAGATGCTCGTATTTGTATTTCATTCAAGGATCTGAAAGATCGATACGTTCCTCTCCTCCGCGATCCGTCCCGGACCATTGGACCGTTAGTGTTCCATCGAACAGCCAGGAAAGCCAAAAATGCTTATATTTTAGGATGGAGGAAGTATTTTCTATCAATCACAGCGATCTAATTTCTTATTGGGGTAAACAGTAATACGGAACAAACGCAAATATTAGAGAAAAACCTAATACTCCCTCCGTCCCAAAATATAACAACTCTCATCCTAGAACAATGTATCTAGACATGACATTCTATCCTAAGACAATGTATCTGGATATGAGGTATGTCCAGATACATTGTCCTTGGATGTGTCTCGTCCCATCTTAGGTTGCTACATTTTGAGACGGAGGTAGTATCAAATAAATAGAATGACTGAGATTTCGAACCCATGAACCCAGGCTGACTAGTACACCACCTTGTTAAGTTAAGCGGAAGACCACTGGACATTTCTTGTAATACGGAACAAACGATGGGGTTTTAGAAAAAGTGCTGCTTGCTACATTGTAGTTGAAGAAGAGAACAGGCGAGGGATTTCGGTTGCTTTCAGGAGAAGGAGGATAACCCTTTGGATCGAGATGAAGGTGTCAGCGGCCGGCCAACATCCTCATCGGCGGCTTCGCCCGCCGCCTCCTGAGGCTTCCCAGTGGCAAGGACAAGTTCGTCCTTACCCTAGCCCCCCGCTCTGTTGCCGAGCACAATAACAATCGCTCACCTAGGCTCCGCCACGCCTTGCTACGATTGACCTCAATGCTCCTCTCCCAAGCCATAGCCACAAGCATCTCAAGCCCGTGTCATGAGGTTGAAACTAGAGTGAGATTGAGAGGCTAACTTGTTGGGCCCACGCTTCCATTCACGTTAGCAAGCCATCGTGACATGACACGTTGATATAAGTGGCAAATAGTAAATAAATCACCTTTTCTCATGTGTAAAAAAAAAGTAAAGACAAATCTTAAAAAGGCATTTAAATAGTTGCCAAACCTTATATGACAAATAGTTAAATACTTAAATTCCTCCTTTAGTTGGACCAATTTATCGGTAAATAATAAATAAGTAATAATAAAAAAGAAATCTTATCTTAGCTTCCAAAATCATTGCGCCTCGACTCGAGTATCTCTCCCCGCCGCCTTCCGCTCGTTGCGCATCTGGAGAGCAGAGCAGGGGAGGGGGCGCCGCCGCCGTCGTCCTTCTGCATCCTCATCCCGGTGAGCATCCGCATCCTCTCTCTCATTCTCATTCATCTCTCTCTCCCAGTCTCACCCACACTTTTTTCTCGAATTTGCTTGCTCGCGTTAACCCTAGCTTCTCTTCTAGATCTGGAAGAAGCTTTTTTCTCTTAATTTCATCAGAGCTTTAATCTCCTTTTAATATAAGTAACAGTTTGTTTTTTGCCCACAAAAGTTTTGGGGGTGGTTCTGTCCCAGGTTGGATCCGCGCCCCTGGCTGTCACCGTAATCTTTCAGGGTTTTCGCGAGGATGTCGTGGTGCACGATTGAGTCTGATCCCGGTGAGTTTTAGTTTATTTCTCTTTGTCTATATTATTAGTTGCCTGTTGTTCTTGTGAGGTTTACTGGATGCTAGCCAATGTATTGTGTTTATTTATCACTAGGATGGATGGTTGTTTTGGTTTTCCATCGATTGAGCACTGTGGGGAATATATATTAGTACCTAGTAAATTTTTTTACTTTGTTACTAGTATTTGTTAGCCGAGGGTTACTTTCTGTTAGTAATTTTGATGTGTAAAGTTACTCCATTAGTTCATCTGACTAATATCCACTTGGGGTCCTTTTCGGTATGTGTATATAATCATGGATGAAGTACCAAAATACTGTGATCTCACCTTATACATTTCATTGCGAATGATTGAGTGAAAATAAAGCTTTGATCATGCTAGCCTGAGTACATCACAGATTATCGCTGTGCTTATTTTTACGTTTCAAGTGTTCTTACCATTGCCTTTCCAAAATATATCTGTTGTTTCACCTGAGTATATGACCTGTAGGTGTTTTCACCGAGTTGATCCAGGAGATGCAAGTAAAAGGTGTTCAGGTTAGCTTCCAGGGCCTGTTTCTTTCCTACCATGAAAAATTGTTAGAAACGAAATCTATATCAAGTGTTCTTGATATGTCCTTAGGCTTTTAATTATTACTTGTAAAACAGTGTAAATTGGATGGTTGGCTCTATTGGCTGATTCTACTGTTTCTAGAATACATGTTTAACTGATCTGAAGATATATGCTTTGCTTGTGTTGTGAAGCTAACCTTAACCTGATTGAACTCACTTTAAGTAACTACCACGCTATATATCTCTATGATCAGCTTAGTGTATGCTAAACAACGGTTATGGGAAAACATATTGCTGCATATACCATGGAGCTGTGCGTTTGAATGTAATAAACAATACCCTTGTGAAGGATATGGAGTAGGAACCTGTCTGGTAGTAATAATTTCTGAAGGGAATATGGTGGCCAACTAGTAAGGGTTAACGAATATACATCACAAATCAGTGCGATATGTCTATTAATATTGTTAGCTCAGCTACAAAAGGAAAAGACCTTTATTTTGGCATTGTATATACTTGCAAATCTAATATACTTCCACTTTTGGTGCCCTGTCCTTTTATAGTTAGTGGTAGGCAATTCTAGAAAATTGCAACAGATGGCCATGGACCTGGCATTGTCAGAAAAAAAGGCCGTCATTTAGCTTCAGTTTATGACTTTATTAAATAACTCTTAGCTGCCTTTTACATTGCTATTGTATCTTTAAACAGGTGGAAGAGCTTTACTCTCTCGATGTGGACTCTATTAGTGAACTACGGTGAGTCTCTTCAATTTTTTGTTGTCATGCGTCTCTGTTCTCTGGATGGCCTTAACACATTGTTGTCCACTTCTCATAGGCCAGTTTATGGGCTAATTTTTCTCTTCAAGTGGATGGCTGGGGAAAAGGATGAACGGCCTGCCGTCAAAGATCCAAACCCAAACCTTTTCTTTGCTAGCCAGGTTAGTTCCATTTTGCTTCGTTTGCTACCTCTGTTCAGAATTGGATTTAACATTTGATCTAACTAAATCAATCACTGCCAGGTCATCCCTAATGCATGTGCTACTCAAGCTATTCTGTCAATCCTCATGAATCGCCCAGAAATTGACATAGGTCCAGAACTATCCAACTTGAAGGAATTCACAGGAGCTTAAAAAAGAAATCTTATCTTAGCTTCCAAAATCATTGCGCCTCGACTCGAGTATCTCTCCCCGCCGCCTTCCGCTCGTTGCGCATCTGGAGAGCAGAGCAGGGGAGGGGGCGCCGCCGCCGCCGTCGTCCTTGTGCATCCTCATCCCGGTGAGCATCCGCATCCTCTCTCTCACTCTCATTCATCTCTCTCTCTCCCGGTCTCACCCACACTTTTGTCTCGAATTTGCTTGCTCGCGTTAACCCTAGCTTCTCTTCTAGATCTGGAAGAAGCTTTTTTCTCTTAATTTCATCAGAGCTTTAATCTCCTTTAATATGTGTAACAGTTTGTTTTTTGCCCACAAAAGTTTTGGGGGTGGTTCTGTCCCAGGTTGGATCCGCTCCCCTGGCTGTCACCGTAATCTTTCAGGGTTTTCGCGAGGATGTCGTGGTGCACGATTGAGTCTGATCCCGGTGAGTTTTAGTTTATATCTCACTGTCTATATTATTAGTTGTCTGTTGTTCGTGGGAGGTTTACTGGATGCTAACCAATGTATTGTGTTTATTCATTAGTAGAAAGGATGATTGTTTTGGTTTTCATTAGTAGGAAGCACTGTGGGGAATATATATTACCTAGTATTTTTTTTTTTTACTTTGTTACTAGTATTTGTTAGCCGAGGGTTACTTTCTGGTAGTAATTTTGATGTGTAAAGTTACTCCATTAGTTCATCTGACTAGTATCCACTTGGGGTCCTTCGGTATGTGTATAATCATGGATGAAGTACCAAAATACTGTGATCTCACCTTATACATGTCATTGCGAATGATTGAATGAAAATAAAGCTTTGATCATGCTAGCCTGAGTACATCACAGATTATCGCAGTGCTTATTTTTACGTTTCAAGTGTTCTTACCATTGCCTTTCCAAAATATACCTGTTGTTTCACCTGAGTATATGACCTGTAGGTGTTTTCACCGAATTGATCCAGGAGATGCAAGTAAAAGGTGTTCAGGTTAGCTTCCAGGGCCTGTTTCTTTCCTACCATGAAAAATTGTTAGAAACGAAATCTACATCAAGTGTTCTTGATATGTCCTTAGGCTTTTAATTATTACCTGTAAAACAGTGTAAATTGGATGGTTGGCTCTATTGGTTGATTCTACTGTTTCTAGAATACATGTTTAACTGATCTTCTGAAGATATATGCTTTGCGTGTGTTGTGAAGCTAACCTTAACCTGATTGAACTCACTTTAAGTAACTACCACACTATATATCTCTATGATCAGCAGAGTGTATGCTAAACAACGCTTATGGGAAAACATATTGCTGCATATACCATGGAGCTGTGCGCTTGAATGTAATAAACAATACCCTTGTGAAGGATATGGAGTAGGACAATACCTGTTTGGTAGTAATAATTTCTGAAGGGAATATGGTGGCCAACTAGTAAGGGTTAACGAATATACATCACAGATCAGTGCGATATGTCTATTAATATTGTTAGCTCAGCTACAAAAGGAAAAGACCTTTATTTTGGCGCTGTATATACTTGCAAATCTAATATACTTCCACTTTTGGTGCCCTTTCCTTTTATAGTTAGTGGTAGGCAATTCTAGAAAATTGCAACAGATGGCCATGGACCTGGCATTGTCAGAAAAAAAGGCCGTCATTTAGCTTCAGTTTATGACTTTATTAAATAACTCTTAGCTGCCTTTTACATTGCTATTGTATCTTTAAACAGGTGGAAGAGCTTTACTCTCTCGATGTGGACTCTATTAGTGAACTACGGTGAGTCTCTTCAATTTTTTGTTGTCATGCGTCTCTGTTCTCTGGATGGCCTTAACACATTGTTGTCCACTTCTCATAGGCCAGTTTATGGGCTAATTTTTCTCTTCAAGTGGATGGCTGGGGAAAAGGATGAACGGCCTGTCGTCAAAGATCCAAACCCAAACCTTTTCTTTGCTAGCCAGGTTAGTTCCATTTTGCTTCGTTTGCTACCTCTGTTCAGAATTGGATTTAACATTTGATCTAACTAAATCAATCACTGCCAGGTCATCCCTAATGCATGTGCTACTCAAGCTATTCTGTCAATCCTCATGAATCGCCCAGAAATTGACATAGGTCCAGAACTATCCAACTTGAAGGAATTCACAGGAGCTTTTGCACCTGACATGAAGGGCCTTGCTATTAACAACAGTGATTCTATCCGCACAGCCCATAACAGTTTTGCCAGGCCTGAGCCATTTGTCTCAGATGAGCAAAGAGCTGCGGGTAAGGATGATGAAGTGTACCATTTCATAAGCTATTTACCTTTTGAAGGAGTCCTCTATGAGCTTGATGGATTGAAGGAAGGACCCATAAGCCTTGGGCAGTGTTCTGGTGGGCCTGATGATCTTGATTGGCTAAGGATGGTGCAGCCAGTTATACAAAAAAGAATTGAACGCTATTCCCAGAGCGAGATTAGGTTTAACCTTATGGCCATCATTAAGAATAGGAAGGATGTATATACTGCTGAGCTGAAGGAGCTGGAGAAGAGAAGGGACCAGCTTTTGCAGGAGATGAATGAGTCCTCAGCAGCAGAGTCCTTAAACAGCGAACTTGCAGAGGTGACATCAGCCATTGAGACTATCAGCGAGAAGATTATCATGGAAGAAGAGAAGTTCAAGAAGTGGAGGACAGAGAACATCAGGAGGAAGCACAACTACATTCCCTTTCTATTCAACTTCCTCAAGATGCTGGCGGAAAAGAAGCAGCTAAAGCCATTGGTTGACAAGGCCAAGCAGCAGAAGGCTTCCAGCACAAGCACAAGTGCAAGATGAGGCCAAGTGCCACCAATGGCTGTACCGAATTCGTTGGTTCTCATTTTGAGGAAAGCATACGTTCATGGGTTACTGGGGTTAGTTGTTGCATTTTCCCTTTTTGAGAATGCGTTATGCTATCAGATACGGCACCTTGTTGGCAGCTTAGAGATATCACTAAGTTAATGAACCAGAGTACATTCTCTTTAATCTTTTTCGCCGTGTTGTATTATTATCTGTTATGACTTTCTGCCCTTGTGTGATGGATAGAAACTGTAGAAGAGGTCAATTGGGTCTTAAGGGTGGTGGCATTTTTTATTTCGCGTCGTGGCAATCGAATAGAAAAATACATGTTGGAGGATGGAAGTTTTGTGTCTAGATGCTGTCTCTTGGAAATGCCCACTTGCTAATCTTACTTGAATTAGATAGATGCTGTGAGTGTATCCATGACCATGAGAGAGCTGGAGCCTAGTGCTGGTAGAGTTGACTTTCCTGAGTGAAATCGCTTGCTTGGGTTGGCTTGTAGATATAAGTGTAAGAAAACGGATAAGAAAATTCAGGCAATGAATCGATGCGCATGTGATTGATTCTGGTGGGATTTCTATAGAACATCTGATTTCCTGTTGAACAGTTAACGTAAACGACAGGTTTGAATGATACAGTATTCGCACTTGTGTTGTTTTTTTTTTCTCTTGTCATCAAGATTCATAATTGTTGGAGCATGAGTGATCTGGTGTGCAACCTCTTAGGCTCTATAGCTAGGACGTTGCTGTCATCTCTGTTGTTGCACCAGCTGAAGGACGAATTGTGACCAAGAACCTTTCGGACTTTCAGAGTGATCTTTCTGTCGCACTTGCACACGCTCTTTTGTCATTCAGAGTGGTTATTATCCACCCGTTTTGAAACAGGATTTGAAGAAATTAGGGGACAAAAAGAAAATTATCCACATTGAATTTGAAGAAATTCAGAGCTGGTGTTGTACTCCAAACTATTTTATTTTGGTCTATCTATCCCCATACTAGATTAGATTTTGTTGTGAATACAAAGTCAAGCAAAAAAAAAAGAAAAGATATATATAGAGAGAGAGAGTTAGATTTTGTTGTGAATACAAAGTCAAGCAAAAAAAAAAGAAAAGATATATATAGAGAGAGAGAGTTAGATTTTGTTGTGAATACAAAGTCAAGCAAAAAAAAAAGAAAAGATATATATAGAGAGAGAGAGTTAGATTTTGTTGTGAATACAAAGTCAAGCAAAAAAAAAAGAAAAGATATATATAGAGAGAGAGAGTTAGATTTTGTTGTGAATACAAAGTCAAGCAAAAAAAAAAGAAAAGATATATATAGAGAGAGAGAGTTAGATTTTGTTGTGAATACAAAGTCAAGCAAAAAAAAAAGAAAAGATATATATAGAGAGAGAGAGTTAGATTTTGTTGTGAATACAAAGTCAAGCAAAAACCTCCCATCCCCCATCTCACTCTCGATATCGATCTCTCTCAACGTGGTGCGCGCGTACGTGCGCCCTCGCGCGGGGTTTGGTCTAGATCCGCGAGATCCAGGCCTCCGTGTTCCGCTCTGAGATCGAGATCTGCAAGCACGGGCGGCAAATATGGTGGTCACCTGGATAACACTAGGCCGCTGCTGATTTGGGCGTGTTCTGCGTTTGTGTGCGCTTGTGCAATGGAGAGGGGAGACGCAACGATCAGTTGTTTCAGTGGTAGTTGATTTCATGTTCATCTTGTCCGCTGGGTGATTTGGCACCGGTTGATGTTGACGATGAGTTCATCCGATGCGTTTCTGTGTATGCATCACAAGTTTATTAACATGTCCAAGCGCGGTTAGTAACAGCTGCATGTGTGATCATATACAATGAGCTTACACATAAGAGTTGCAATTTGATGAGTATCATCATTTAATTGTAGAGTTGAGTTGACCACATGAGACGTATACCGATATGCATCGCTATCTGTACTCTTACTAGCGATGACTTGCTGGATGATGCCGTGGTTGGGTCTGTCACTCTGTTGATGTTCAGGGTTTTCTACTTTTTGCGGTGGAACCGACGCGTAGATATAATAATTATTCTAGGAATTCAACCCTACATCTTGATTGTCTATCCCACAGTAGTCTGTAAACCTTTTAATTTCTAACACACCCAGCCATTTACTTAACATCACAGCAGTCTGTAAACCTTTTAATTTCTAACACACCCAGGCATTTACTTAACATTGTGATAACTGATATTGGATGTTGTTTCACTTTGTTGGTTGTTGGCCTGTAAATATATTTTTTTTTGGGGAAATTGCAATTGTGGAACAGGAGGATGCTTACAGGAAATGCGAAGTAATGCACACTGTATTTAACTAGCACACCTCACCTTTCTGGCATATGATATGCCAGTCATTAATCTTGTCCATTATGGTTTCCTCGGGTCTTTGGTTGACACACTTCTTGCCCTTAAAGTGTTTTCATTATATATTTGTTGTTCTAATGGTTCATTAGTTACATTAAAATATAATAAATATAAAGTTTTCCTGATCCACCTTGAGTGGAGAGGTATTTAACTTAGTTCTGTCAATTGCTGCTTTCACTCTGTTCGTAGCATATTCCTACCTTTATGCTTGTTGTTAATTCATGTTTTTTAACTTGTTTATATGTTCAAGGAGAATATGATAGACCATGCCAAAATATACTTTGGTCATAATGTGAACGGCCCTCTAGTTATTGTTCCCAACAAGCAGACACAACTGTATATACCAAACTTCTAAACTACACATACACTGACTGAAAACCAAAATTCAGTCAGAAGTGGTTCTACAGAACATGTATAGTTAAGTGCCCCCAGTTGGACCATTAGCTGTTTTTACTATGC
The DNA here is from genome assembly GCA_009805545.1 of Oryza longistaminata. NCBI lineage: Eukaryota > Viridiplantae > Streptophyta > Magnoliopsida > Poales > Poaceae > Oryza > Oryza longistaminata. The sequence goes on from CM020179.1 coordinate 45,894,307, forward strand.
ATCATGGACCACTTTTGTTGCTTGAGTTAAAAAAAAAACAATTTTGTGCCTAAACATATAATGGCATGCACATTTATTGGCCCTCTCCTTTATTGCTTATAATTCTGAATTTCCAAGTGATCATTCTCCTCAGATGACAAGGAGAAGCCAACCCATCTGAGGTTTCTGGTATCAAACACGGCAGCAGGATGCATTATTGGCAAGGGTGGATCAACCATTAATGAATTTCAGTCCCAGTCCGGGGCTCGTATTCAGCTATCACGTAGCCATGAGTTCTTCCCTGGTACAAATGACAGAATTATCATGGTTTCTGGTCTGTTTGATGAAGTAATAAAGGCCATGGAGCTGATTCTCGAGAAGCTTTTAGCTGAGGTAAACTATTTTATTCTGCAAATAGTTGTATCATAGGGCCATGTTACTTAATTTGATGATTGGTATTCTATGGTTACTTTCCCAGGGGGAAGAAAGCAATGAAGCTGAAGCTAGACCTAAAGTTAGACTTGTAGTTCCTAACAGTTCTTGTGGTGGAATCATTGGTAAAGGAGGGTCAACAATCAAGTATGTATCATTGATAAATTTGTTTCTGGTTTCTGAAATCTTATTAATATTCTTATTCCCATTGCGCTTCTTCATTTTCTTAGTTGGCGTAATGTATGTATACCATGAAGCGTGTCTGAACCGAGTGTAGGAAATGCATGGTTATTTTCCTAATGCACTCATCTTTGACTTAACTGCACCCAAGTTATTGCATGCTCCCTTGTCAATTGTATGCAAGCAGTATTTGTTGTTTCACTTGTATTGTTTCATGTTGGTTTATGTTTCTTTGAATGTGAGTTGACATGCTCGTTTTCTCATCAGGTCATTCATTGAAGACTCACATGCTGGAATCAAGATTTCACCACAGGATAACAATTTTGTTGGTTTGCATGATAGACTCGTTACTGTCACAGGACCCTTGGACCATCAGATGCGTGCAATATATTTGATATTAAGCAAGTTATCGGAGGACGTTCACTACCCACCTAATCTGAGTTCCCCATTTCCATATGCAGGTAAACAAATTTCAATATTTGATTTGGTGTCAAACTGCTACTTTGCTTATTATGGGGTGCCTTAATTCTCAGACTGCATTTCTTTCATCAGTATTACTGGAATTCATATACTGCATTGTATAGGTCACAAATGAACATGCTAAGATGCATTGACATGCTTGGTCACTCGTACCATTTGCAGCCATGAGCTTTCTGCATGAATGTTTATTCAGCTACTGCATGATTGTTTTCTCTTTCCGTTTCAGTGATCATGTTGAATGCGCTCACATGCTATGTCAATTCAGTTACTGCATGATCATTTTATCTGAATTCCCCTTCTTTTGTTTTTAGGCCTTGGTTTCCCTAGTTACCCTGGTGTTCCTGTTGGGTATATGATCCCACAGGTGCCGTATAATAATGCTGTGAACTATGGACCTAATGGGTATGGAGGAAGGTACCAAAACAACAAGGTTAGTGATTGCTGCTGCTTTACTCTTGTCTTGTATATCACTAAAGCAAACCTTTTGAATTCAATATCAGCATTTTTATGCACATGTTGGTATGATCTAACATGTGTTCAATTTTGTTATGCACTAGATTAAAGTTATGTTCAAGGTGATTTGCATTAGATGTTCTATAATAGAAATACTGTTTTCTGGTTGTGGTTTTGTACTTTTGTCATACATCGCTATAGGCATCTAGAATTTCTGCTTCAAACCAATATTAACAATACTAAGATTCATTGGATGAGATGTCTGAATGACTAATTGTGGGTGACATATTCCATCCATTTGTTCATCCATAGTATGCTTTAGTACATGTTAGTGGAAAGCATAAAACAGCTTTTAACGAATTGAAGTATTATTACCTATGTCGTGCATGATGTTTTTCGCCGTAAGTAACATCATTGGAGTGCTGTAAATTCTAATTCAGAACTGTAAGTAACGTCATTGTACTGCTTTCTACTGAATTCCACAAACATTACCATTCACTATTTTTCCTTTTTTTTCCCCTTTTGAGTGAAATATGATATATGCGTCGAGAACTTCAAATTAATCTAACAATTGTCTGCTGTTGAAAATTTTGCAGCCCAGTACACCTATGAGATCACCTGCTAACAATGATGCCCAAGACTCTCTCACTATTGGTATTGCTGATGAACATATTGGTGCTGTCGTAGGACGTGCCGGAAGGAACATTACAGAGATCATTCAGGTGGTTCCTTGCGCTATGAATTCAGCAGTTGTTACTTTTTTCGGTGCATTTTTCAATTGCTTAATACCTTGTACCTATGACTCTACCTTCTCTTTTTTTGGGTACAAAAGGCATAATGTTTTTTTTGTAGTATCTTAGGCGACCATATTAGCCATCTTCTTGAGTTGTATCACCCTATGTCCCACATGTTGTCAGTTGTTTTTCTGCCTCAGAAATGTCATAACCTTTCTTCATGCTTCAAAGATTTTGTAATTGTCCCAACTGATGGTTGTCTTCCAGTGTGATCATGTTGGCGTGTTTTTACTGAAATAGCTTGCAATTTGTCGAGTGCAGGCTAGTGGTGCCAGGATAGATATCTGATAGGGGTGACTTCATTGCTGGCACATCTGAGAGGTATTTCCTTGGTTACTTTTCACCATCAGAACAAGCTCTTAAAGCATATTGAGCACCACCTACCTTCATATGATATGCTTGTACAGCAGGCCTGAATCCCCAAATTTTACTGACTGGTGCAGGAAAGTGACGATAACTGGAACATCAGAAGCTATTCAGGCAGCAGAGTCTATGATAATGCAGAGGGTGACAGCCAGTTCCGAGAGGTGATAAAATCTCGTGAAGACGAGGGGCATCATCTGATGGAAAAGAAGTCTGATGCCAAGTTAGGAGGAGGGGATGGAGATTGTCTTTTCTAGTTTTAGCACTATCCGCCAAAAAAGCTTGAGAGAAAATTTAAGATAATCTATTGTTCCTTATTGAGTCTGATTGTGTTAGTAACTGGAGTAGTCAGTCAATCAGCTGTTCTATTTATTTCTTATTTTTGTTGGGAATAGGATTATATTTCACAACATGTTTGGCTGTTGTCATAACTCAACAACGCTGGTGTGCTACCCTAGTTTTGATAATTGTGATCCTTAGGTTACCCTTGACCTCTTGTCTTGCCTGTTTGTTTGTCTCCTCAAAAGTCGAAATGACTCGTTTTGCTGAATGACAAAGTTGCTTCCTAGTGAGAGGCTGCATCTTCTGTCCAATTTGTTGCATTTCCATGATGTTGCCTCCAAAATGTAGCAAGTCCAAAGCCAGAAAAAAAAAAGTCGAGGCAGCCTACTCTCGTGGGGCGTGGAAAGTCACAAGCATCTACCTTTGCCTGCGTGGATGCGACCAATGCCAAGTAAAAGAAAAGGTAAAGCTGGGCCTTTTTTTTTAATGTTACAGCGAGTTTTCGCTCCCATTTGGAATTCATACGGAATATATCCTATTTGAAAGCATTTGAAATTATTTCAAATTAGGTGGGCGAGCAGAAAAAAAGTCGAAATTTTGTAAATGTATATGTCGTGACTGAAATAATAATATTGGAGTATCATGGAAGATTAAATCTGTTTTACCAAACGACGTTTTAGTTCCTCAAAAGTTCGACTAGTACAACATACATCCACTGTATCGTTTGGATGCACTTACGTAAATCAAATCTTAGAAATTGCATAATACTCCCTCCGTTTCAAAATGATTGACACCGTTGACTTTTTAGCACATATTTGACCGTTCGTCTTATTCAAATAAATTTGTGAAATATGTAAAACTATATGTGTAAATAAAAGTATATTTAACAATGAATCAAATGATATGAAAAGAATAAATAATTACTTAAATTTTTTGAATAAAACGAATGGTCAAACACGTACTAAAAAGTCAACGGTGTCAAATATTTTGAAACGGAGTATAATTTTGCATCTCAAAAATCTCTGAATACAAATTTATCCGTATATCCTTCCATTGCGAGAGACGAGACGAGACGAGAGGGCAGGAGTCTTCTAGAAGACGGCTACCGAGGAGTATGATATTTCCTTTATTTTTCTCTTTCTCATCACGCGGCTGCCTCCGTATCGCGACTTTTATCCTCTCCTCCCCAAGTAACTCGGCGTTCGCCATCTCGTCTCGACTTCCTCCTCAAAACCCTAATTCCATCCTCCTCTCGATCCAATCTACCCTCTCTCTCTCTCGATTCTCAATTCTCAATCCTCCCCGCAAAATTCCCAATCCTCCCTCCGTGCAGAATCAGAATTATGCGGGATTGATCCCCTCCCACGGGAGATCCATCCAGAAATTGAAATTCCCCTCGCCGCCGATGAGCCAATCGCCGCCGGACGACTCCTCCGCGGCGGCGGTGCCCCTGGCGCCGGGGTTCCGCTTCCACCCCACCGACGAGGAGCTCGTCTCCTACTACCTCCGCCGCCGCATCCTCGGCCGCCGCCTCCGGATCGACGCCATCGCCGAGGTCGACCTCTACCGCCTCGAGCCGTGGGACCTCCCCTCCCTCTCCCGCATCCGGAGCCGCGACGCGCAGTGGTACTTCTTCGCCGCGGCTACTGGAAGACCACCGGGAAGGACCGCGATGTCCACCACCGCGGCAAGCTCGTCGGGATGAAGAAGACGCTCGTCTTCCACTCCGGTAGGGCGCCCAAGGGCCAGAGGACCAACTGGGTCATGCACGAGTACCGCCTCCTCGACGCCGACGGCACGCAGGTACCTGTGAAATCATTTGATCCATCAATTCGAAGGCGGCCATCTCAAATTTCGCAGGATCTACCGTACGACGAGATCACGAGATTAGCAGTAGCACCAAAAAAATTCTGTGTTTTTTTGCTTGTCTCCTGCTAGGCTTGTGTGAGCGGTAGGTGGGAACTGGTCCTATTCTACTTTCAACACTCGTTACTTGCTGCTGCTTAGATATGTATCTAGTGCGACCCTGTTCCGGGCCTAGAATGGTTACAACATTCTCATGTTTGTTCACTTGACACCTATATATGGTAGGTGAAAACCTTTCCTTACAACATCAATGCCTTGCCTTGAGAAAAACCAATATGAGCATGAGCTTATCCTTCTTCAATAAAAGAAGAAAAAGGTGCGATATGCAGTGGTAGGAGTGATAGAGTACGTCTGGAAATGTATGAAGCAAGGGGGCTTTTAACTGGGCTATTCAAGCATCGGAAATCTTATCATCACTATGAATTGAGGAGTTTGAATTGCGGAGGACCAATGGTTTTAAACTTGTATAGCATCTTAATGTAGCATCCTTTTCTGATAGCTGACGTTAGTTTCCTGTTGAGTGCACAGGATCTGCATGTGGTGTGTAGAATCTTCCAGAAAAATGGATCTGGGCCACAAAATGGTGCACAGTACGGTGCGCCATACTTGGAGGAAGATTGGGAAGAGGAGGATGATGCAATTGAGAACACTCCTGCCAGTGGCGCGTTCGCTGAAATGGCTGCAGTCACAGATACTGCAGATGAGGAGTCAACTGAGGAAGATGGGAATTTCTCCCTTAAAACTAATGAAGAGCCTTTACAAGTAAGTTGTGCCCATTTTCTTTTGTATTTTGCAAGATGTTAGTTATCTAAAACTGAAATTGTACTGTCAATACTCAACACCTATAATGAACACTAGAGGATGCCAGGCAGCCATGGAATTACCTTTAACTGAAAACATACTATGTGACTATACCAATGAATATAGGATAATGATAGCTGAAACAACTAACTAGACTACTTGTATGCATTTGCCATCATGGTTGAAGAGTTCTTTTCTTTAATTAAGGTTTTGCATGTTTCTATTCCCTGTTACTGTTCTGACAAAATTTTAAAATAGAATAATCTAGCTGGACTTTATCTCTTCATATTTTTTTCCTCCATAATATATTTATGTTTAGAAAATTACTCCTCCTACCAAGTGCTCTGTGATGTGTAACACACCTTCATGTACTTCAATTACCACTACAGACCCAAGAATACCAGCCAGAGATAACTCCCGTGAAAGCTCAAGATTCAAATGAGGAGACCAATGGCGGTGGTTACAGTTGTGATGTTTTTTCTCTGGACGAGATTTTGCAGGAACCTGAAAATGTCTGCAAAAATGAAGAGCAGAATGCCATTGATGACAACTTCACCATTGCAGAGTTATCTGGATACCCAAGGCAAGATGATGGCTATGTCGGCGAGAATGGTCCTGTGAATTGGATTGACCCTTCAAATGGTGATAATACAAACTGGCCTTTGAGAGCATATAGTACTCAGAACCATGTCAATGGAACACTTAGCGCTGATGGTTTCTTTGACACGGTGAATGGTACCAACTCATATTCAGGACAGCAGCAAGTTTGTCCTTCAGATAACCAGAACCTGTATTTGCAAGATGATGGCTTGACGTCTTCTCATCAAGTGGGCGATAACATGCCATTTTATGACGCATCATCTAATCACAAATGGGTAGATGGAAAGGATGATTATTTGAATTTGAATGACCTCCTCTACCCGCCAGCAGAAAATCAACCCCTGTTTGATGCTGGGGATGACCTGATGGCTTACTTCGATGCCACGGAGGATGATTTCAAGTTTGATATTATGGGCACAGAAGATTCTAATTCTCAACTTCCAGACACGTCGAACTTTGTCCAAAAGGTATGCTTCGGTGCACGCATGTCACATAACTATGCTATAGTTCTCTTACATCTAGTTAGAAGGACACTTCCTGATCACTATCCTTGTCTTTGACTTCTTTCTGGACATCAACTGTTGTATTATTTTCTCTGCAGGATGATAACAACAATAAGTTTACATTAGATGGGATCTCTAATACCGCTTTGTATGGTGCTTCTTCATCTGGATCCCATGGCAATATGTATCCAGACACTGCAGTACCAGGTATGGTTTTATCACTATATGCTTATTAGTAACTATTTTCATCTACTTACGTTTGCCCATTGCTTTGGGGGTACATACAAGCATCTTTTATGAAATGTGACCATACTTGCATCTAAGTCTCTCTTCTTTAAAAATCTCATGGAACTTACTTTGGTCCAGATATGCCGATGGATGACACTGTTGACAAAAGTTTCGGAAAGCGCCTTGCCAGCATGCTGGGTTCAATTCCAGCTCCACCCGCAATGGCTTCAGAGTTCCCACCGAGCACAGGAAAATCTGTTGTCCCACTTAGTGCTGTCAACCCGAGTAGCTCTATCCATGTCACTGCCGGCATTATCCAACTCGGTGGTATCACTTTTACCGGTAGCACCGAGCGCCTACAGAAGAATGGAGATTTCAATTTGCTCCTCTCTTTCACTGTCGAGGGCGACGTCTCAACCAAATCCATTGGTTTCGAACCGGATACGCAGATGAGCACCATGCCAATGGTGTTGCGCAGCGGCATGTATCTTTTCTTCGTATCGGCGATGATTCTCATGTTGAGCTACAAAGTTGGGCTGTGTATCTACAGCAGGTAAGTTATAGTAGTTTTTGTTGCCCCAGGCTGTTTATTAAATTGAAGGAGTCATACAGAGTCCACTCGATGTAGAGGGAACTGCCTGCGATTTGAACAGTTTGGTTCTTTACATTGTTATAGTTGGTATACCGTTCTGACAGTTGAAAGATACATAGCAATAAACTCTGGAATTGGAGAAACTAGAGTTACACGAATTTGGTGCTGAAACTTTTGTTGGTGGCATGTACTGTATAATTTACTCTATTTATTTATTTCACCCAATTCTGGGAGGCTGTAAGCGTTCCCCGATCGATGTAAGCTGATCTGAAACCTGAATACGCGCTCTTCATTTTTCATACCCAAAGGGCCGAGAGGCACAGTTTGCAGTTACTGTTGATCAATTTTCGGATGGAAGGAATTTTGCGTTGGTGTGATTATGTGCTTGTTTGTGTTGTCAGAAATAAACCATGACCTTGTGCGTGCTTCGTAGTTAAACGTGTTGCGCTTTGGAGATTGACAATTGCATATGAGAATAGACGCACTGCATGACGTACATATATGTGAGAAACGCATAGCATGATGTACTCATTGGCTATAGTACGTGCCAATGTTCGTTTATCTTCATCGAAAAAGAAATATTATCACAAAAACGTGAAAATCTTTCATACAACATTAAGACCAGGGTGGCAATTCACTGTAATCCTATACAACTAGCAGTATACTCTGGTAACAAAGGAAGTTCAAAAATGGAAAATATATTTCTGGCACATATGAGTGCACTGCGCTTTTGCTTCTGATTTGTTGTGTTGTGCCCAAACAAGAGAGGCTCACAAGCACATGGCACCGACGGTAGTACATTGCCCTAGACATGTGCGGTTGTGCCTTCCTTCCATCAAGAGAAAGGCATCAAATTCTCTCTCATCTCCAGTTCTCCATGACTGCCTTTCGCACATTTCAGTTTCAGCACCTTCAGAACTAAATAATAAATTCGCGCGCTTTCCCTGCCATCCCGCAGTGCCATATCGTTTCAAGGAGGATATGCTGCTCGGCGAAAAAATTAGTACCTGCTGCTGAGGCACTATGAATGAAGTTCATGTCACAACGTAAGGCAGGAGAATCAATCCGCGGACGAAATAATCGCAATGGCTGCTGGCTGGGGCACTACGAATTTTCTGGAAAGACGGTCTGGATGAACTTGAGGAAACGGTCCGAGTAGAACTGGGGGTCCACGGCGGAGATGGAGATGGAGTCATACTGCATGGACTTGACGGCATGCTCGATCTTCTTTGACATGTTGTACTCCTGCAATATGTCTATGATACCCAGGTAAAGGACCACGTCGTACACCTCCCGAAACGATTTGCTTTCCTCTTCTTTAGGGTTCTGCTCTGCCCTTGCAGGCATGTTAACCCCTAGCTGGATCTGCAGCCTGTCAACACAAAAGAGGAGCAAGACACCTGATTGGTAACCCTCCTACTTTGGGATGAAGTGCAACATGAGGAAACTTTTCCTTGTAATGGAATGTTTGGGGTGCAAGCAACTCAGAGCCATGGCTGTAAAGAGGGTTTATTACAAGGAAAGAAGATATTCACCTGGCTGTACCAGGAAGTAGTAGATCTACTTCCGCAAATCCAGCGGCTGTTGATCGTAAACGGCTACCTCTTATGTGAGGGCCAACAACCACACTGTTTTCATCACCACCTCTTTGAACCAACACTAGACCTTCCGGGTAGTTGAAGGCATCGTCCTCCTGAGCATCTGCAATTGCGATCATAAACATCAGCTCCTCAAATGTGTTAACAAAATGTTGTGTAACAGCTGGAAAAAGTGTCCACTTACCTTCTTCTGAAAGAACAGTTAATCTATCTGCTGCCATGCTTCGATGATAAGATGCACGTGTTCGAAGGTGCTGGGGAGCTCTATAGTGGACACCAAGCAATAAGCTGTAATCCATTATCCGTTGGGTCCTTAGAAATTCACTGTCAGTTTCAATCTGCCTGAAGAGAATAATAACAATTGTCAACCACTGTTGAAAGGTTGCATAATTTCTCTTCGTGAAGGAAAACATATGCAAGAAAATGAACTACAGCAACACTGTACATGTGCCAAAAATTGGTACTTTTTTTGGTGGACACCAGATCAGTGCCAAAACCGGAGAATTTTATGGCAACACATTGCAGGACTTGGCATGTACTTGACATTGTTTTAAATGGAAATGGGTCATTACATCCTTGAATCTTCTATCATATATGTGTTATCTACTTGGTGACATCCTTCAACTAGTTAAATTTTGTATTTAGAGGATATACGAGTTGAACAACAATTTAGGACAAAAAGATATGTGGATTTGGCAGCAAGTATAATGCAGTCACAACAAACCATATCTTAGAATGATGATTGCACGAGAAAATATGCTCACTTAAGTAAAGCCTCACGCCAGGAAGGTTCAAGATAAAATGAATAGTTAAGATCCAAATCCTTCAGAGTTGTGTTCTCATCAATTTCGATTTTGTCAGTAGAACGGCCTAAGGATGAACCTTTCAAATCAAACCTCCGATGAATCCTCAATTCCGTGCAAAACATGTTTCCCATTACAACAAAGCGAAACTGCAATTTGCAAGTGTTAAGGATTGTCACTGTGCAAGAAATGGGATTGGAGTTAAACAAGTGTAGATAAATCCGTTACCTTTTGACCACTAGAAGGCTTCACCCTGTGGAGGCCAAAAAACTTAGTTATGAGGGTGTTCTCATAAGTACGGACATGATGGTAATAGTTTGGAAGCATTCGTAAAAGAACCTGCAAGGATCATATAGAGTCATGAAATGTTTTTAACTTCCGCTTGCTAAGTAGGTGGTGTTACTTATAATGTATTATTTATCGAAGAATCTACCATTAAAGAATTTTCTAGCACACTTATATGATCTCTGAAAATTTAAGCATACAACAGAACCTGGACTTCAGATTTCCGAAGAGTCTTGATCATGAATCGATCATCTTGTGATAGGAAAAAGACACTTCCACTCTTCCCTGGAGAAGATAACTCCCTAAGTGCAGAATTTCCACATATAGAGATCATATAATCTGCAGCATCAATCTTGAACATCTCCCTCAAATTTCTACAAAAATAAAATAAGAACAATGGTCATTTTAGGTGTGTGACAGAAAGGAGAGAACTATAAGCTAGAAATAAGAATAAAAAGAAAACAAAATAGGTGCATAGCAAAGCAAGAATAAGGAGTCAACTGATTAAGTGATGATAACTACTTTAGGTGAGTATGCCAATTCTAAAGATCATGTAAATCCTAAATCTGCAGAAAAAGTGCATGGGCATATCTTAGAGATGTACATTGGGATGAAAGCTAAATAAGTGCAATAAACCTGAAAACCATGGGACAATAGTCCTTCCATTTGAAGTCTTCTGCAGGATGTGAAGGAGTAAGTCGTGATCCTTCTTTGGGAAAGGTCATCCAGAAACTTGCTCGTGGACCAAAATCTGAAGCGCGGACTTCACGTTTCTGAATGGGCGTAATCTTTCCTACTGTGTACCTAAGCACAATAATGAATCGATCATTATAGGATATAATTATTACTGATGTATCAACATCACATTGTCCTACTAACTAGGAAAGCTCTCATTTTAATTTAATAGAAGATGCAATATTTTGCACCAAAGTTCTTGAGAGCAATAAAAAGCGCTGCTAGAAATACTCCCTGCTTAGGCCAGGTGCTGTATCTTAGAATCCAAAAAACTACTACCAGCTAGCAAATCAAAACCTTGCATTCTAACTTTTCAAAAGGTAAATGTTACCGTGGACACTATTACGCAGCACATGCATTAGACAACTAGAGGGACCTGAAATAGCTCTGTTATAGTTTTAGGATATGTTGTCAAGAGAACTAGAGAAGACTATCTATAAATAAAAACGATCAACAGAAGAGAGTAGGTCAGGACAGTATTAGCGGACCAAAGAAATTAACGAACTGATGTCATGCGAATCTTGCAACTACAATGCCAAACTCAGAGGGGTTACCTGATTCCAAGCTGTAGACTGAGCATAAGATCATAGCTTCTGTGACCCTTAATTATTTGCTCTCCAGGCCTTTTTGTCTCCCTAACCATTTTCTTCTGGCGCCGTTTTGCCTTCTTGGATGAATCCGAAAAACTCCTGTCAAGTACTACCTCGCTGATTAGAACACCTTGCATATATTCCCGTTCCAGCATAGGCAGATCAGAATCATTAATGCTTTCAGATCTTTCTAGGCCAGAGCTTCCACTAGCGTCATGGCCAATGAATTTTTCAATGGCCACCTCAAGGCTCCACCGTCTTTCCAAGGATACATTTTTCAAATGAGGTTGCTCACTTGAGTTCCTTCTAGATGAAGGACCTGAAGATTCCCGAGTTAAGCCAACCTTCATGTTCCCCATGTCAACCGAAGAAGAGTGAAGTATGCGTGAGCCATGATTCTGCCTTCTCATGTCAGGCAGCACACCTCGGTTTCTTAGATTATTGATATAGAGCTCATCATTAACAGGAACTCTGCAACCTTTTGGATAGAAGGTGCCTTTCCCATCCTTCAGTCCCTTGGTCCAAGTACCAACATAATACCCACACTCATTCCAAGTATAGATTCCATACCCGTGCATCATGCCATCTAACCAGTTTCCTTCGTATGAATCCCCATTTTTCCAAGTAAGAGTTCCCTTCCCAGACATCTTGCCATTCTTCATATTGCCAATGTAAGTGTTTCCATTTGCCCATGTATACTTGCCATGGCCTTCTATTTCTCCTTGAATCCAAGAACCGTCAAACATGTCTCCATTAGGGTACGTCTGGCATCCAAGTCCATGCTTACGATTCAATTTCCACCTTCCCTTGTAGATGATGTTGTCTGATCCGGTATATGTGCCTTCACCATATATGTAGCCACCGGAGTACTCACCCTCGTAGGTGGATCCAGATGGCCACATTGTCTTTCCTTGCCCATGCCTCATCCCTCTCCTCCACTCACCATCGTAAGTGCAACCATCTGACCAGACATACCTCCCTGAACCCTCTGGTGTGTTCCCCAATAATGTGCCGGAATAAATATCCCCGTTGGAGAGCCTGATCTCTCCAACTCTGAAGCCAGGGTTTGTTCCAGAAGCATGAGAATCTTGGCCATTTGCTAAACTGGACAGTACCTCCTTTTCGATATTGCAACTAGCGTCTCGGAATAGCTCTACTCTTTGAGAACGGGAGATCCCTTCTAACTCATTTGGAAGGACCGCAGGGGCTGTCATGCATAAACCCACTAGGAGGACTAACCCACAGTCGCGAGGAAGATAATCCTAAGCACGGCCTGTAAAGAAAAGTTCACGAGACACATCAGTAATGTAACCTGTGGAAACGTATCCAAGTGAGGATAAACTGCGTTACAAATTATCCTATTGCAATATTCATAGAAAGAAACCCTTCACAAAGAAATTGATTGTGCAGCTTTAACTAGAAAATGAGAGACAGTCAAGATCAGGTGTACAAAAAATTTAGATGAAATTTATATTCCTTGAAACTACAAACCTAACTAATCGGAGATGAAAATCGTAATAGTATCATGACTATTATTGTCCAGATCATTCTGTTGATCGTCACATCGTTTTGTGAAGGCAAAACAGTAAGGACACTGCGTAATCAACAACAGCACTAACTAGTACTAGTGGCAGATGGTAAGACCCCACCCACGGTCGTTTCCTCAATTGTTTGCTGTAGGAATGTGATCAATCGGGAATGAAAACTTTAGCAACAAATTGGGGGCCCCAAATGACGTAAGCGGCAGTTGGGCTCATACGCACAGCAAATGGAGGAGTCATCCAATATCCATCACAGTGGCATTCGGAGCTTGCAGTGAGTTGATAACCAGGACAAAAGTAGTAGGCAGCAGGACAGGAGGTGTGTGATACAATCGTGCGTAGTCAGTGAAAACTGAAGGAAATCCTTGGGAGTCGAAATTCAGAAGGGAATTACGTCCCCGAATGAATCTAATCCTAACCCAGCCTAAATCTAAACACATACACGCAGCAAGCGAACGACCACACAAAAATATATATTCATATATATAGTAGAGGAACAAGAATGAGGAAAAAAGAACGCGTCAACGTGCAACTGATTTAGGAGTAGGGGAAAAACGATGGAAACGTGTAGAGTAGAGTGAGGGGATCCGTAAGAAGCGGGGGTTGGACTCTCATCAATCAAATCAATCAATGAATGAATGAATCATGAGAAGGCAAAATTCGATAGAGCACAGCACAGACACAAGGAGTTAGGGGAGGGAAGCCGCAGCAGGAGGAGGAGGCGTGGTTGGTAGTACGTACCCAGGGGGAGAGGAGGAGGCGATTGCGAGACGAACTCGACGACGGCGACGACGACGAGGCGGAGCAGCAGCAGCGAATCGAATGGCGATCTGGAGGGAATCCCTCCGGTGGATGCGGTTGTGATTTGGTAGGTTGGCTGGAGCGGAAGCCTCGCCGTCGTCCTCCTCCGGCCGGCGTGCGTCGCCGACGAGGTCCCCTCTCTGGCTCTCTGCTGCTGCTGCTGCTGCTTCGTCTCGTGTGGTGGGGTGGTGTATGCGGCGCTAGATCTTTTACTAGTGACCTGACTGCCCCCTGCCCGCGACGCCGCTCGATCACTTGACTTATTAACAACAACAAAACCAATCAACTTATAAACTTGAGTAGTATTAGTACTAGTACGGAGTATATTACCTTTTTCTTTTTTATCTTTCCTTTTTGCGATTCCTATAGTATTCTTCTTTTCCGTTGATGACGATGGTCGATACGAACTATTCTCTCTCTCTCTCTGCCTTTTTTTTTTTTCAAAATGCCCTTCTTTTCTCTTAATAGCAAGTTTAATATTATAGCTAACTAGACTTTAAATCATTTATATTCAATTTAATAGCCGGTTCATACAATATAAACCTATACTACATAATTCATAACTGGTTCAACCTGTCATACATACATGTATTTTGAGTCCGTGTTGCAGCTGGTTACAAATCTATGGCCCGTTGTTTTTCCCTCTCATATTTTTTCTTCTTGAAATATATTTATAGCTGGCTTATAGTCTGTTATCGTATTTGCTACGGAAAACAAAGTACGCAATTATAGTGAGATTAATTAAGTATTAGCTAAAAACTTGAAAAATGGATTAATATAACTTTTTAAAGCAACTTTCATATATAAAACTTTTATAAAAAATACACTGTTTAGCGGTTTAAAAAACATGCCACGGAAAACGAAGGAAGTGAGTTGGGAAAGAGGGGAAAATAACATAGCTGGATGGTTTTCACTGTCTCTAGTCCCGATCTACTGTCTCCGTTCTAAAATATAAGAATCGAGAATTATATATAATATTTTTTAAGTATGTTCAGATATATTTTACTAGAAAATATCCGTAGTATACTTGTGGCGGTTAATCTACGTATCTATCTGCACAAGTTAATTACATCCTTCCTTTTAGTTCTCTCCATTTTAATTGACAGGCATTGCCATCGCTTCAGTTCAGGTCAACGTACTCGGCACAAATCACAGGTCAAACCTTTAATTAATTACCCTCTCTTACGTGCACCAATCATGTCCTCCGCATCATTATCGATCTATTAGCACGCAACACACCACAGTACTCGTAGTAGTAGTAGTAGTGCTTCATCATTAGGTTAATTTATGAGTAAAATACACCGGCGGTCCTTAAACTTGTCAGGAGGTTTCACTTAGGTCCACAAACTTGCAAAGTGCACATCGAGGTCTCTAAACTTGGTTTATTGTATCATGCCGGTCCAAAGCCGTGTTTGACCGTGGTCTTCCCTACGTGGCACGCCACGTGGACAATGACATGGAATTTTTTTTTATTTTTTCTCCCTTCTTCCTTCTTTTTTCTCGGTGGTGAGAGGCGGCACGAGGGGAGGGGTTGTCGCAGTGGTGAAAAAGAAAGGAAGAAGGGAGAAAAAAAATTTAAAAAAAATCCATGTCATCGTTCACGTGGCGTGCCACGTAGGCAAGACCACGGTCAAACGCGGCTTTGGACCGGGATGATACAATAAACCAAGTTTAGAGATCTCGATGTGCACTTTGCAAGTTCGTGGACCTAAGTGAAACATACTGACAAGTTAAGGACCGCTGGTGCATTTTACTCTTAATTTATTTATGCTGCATCGTTAGATTAGATCTCGGGTGAAGTACGTTATTACAGTATTAATTAATTATCTGCAGATCGATTAGATTACAGCTATCTATCACTGGTCCAGTGATCCAGTCTCGATTGCGAGCAACATGAACGCTTTAATTCCACAATCCACCTTAATTATCATACCACTACATCTATCTTGCATGTATATATACAACCGCAACTTGCACAACAGAAGCAATAACCTTACGATCTACGCCCTATCTTTGTTTTTAAATATACTTGAGACGTACTACCTCCGTCTCAAAAAAAAAAAAAAACAGATTTGCTAAAAATATGTCGCCAGTTTTTTTTGTCAAAAAATAGTCGATTTTGTGACAGTACAATTTACATCGAGATTCGTGCTAGTGCAAAGAAAAATCATATATAAGGCGCCGTGACGGAGAGTTGAACCCAGACCTTCGAAGTCGCAGACAGAGCTCCTAAGAGCATCCCCAGCAGCTCCTCTATCCGGTCCTCCATCCCGTTTTTGGCGCATGGAGGGGAAAAACATCGCTCCAGCAGAGGCTCCATCCGATGCGCCAAAATTGGCAGATCGCCAAACACGGAGAGAGAAGTGCCAAATTTGGCGTTTCTCTCTCCTCACGATCTCTTTAGAGTATATGTTAGAATACGTATTTGTGAATGTGTGAGTGTGCCGTGCGTATAAATCATCTAACCGGAAAAAACAAAGAAAAAAAAATCAAGTACAGGTGTTATAGCAGCTGATGACAGCAATCAACTCATCGTGACATTGACATGAATGTGTTTATTTGCTCATCTCTGATTAACCGGTCGGTCGGTCGGTTATCTGCCACTTGTTTCGCACACTGTGCATACGTATGCATGCATATTAACATCAATCACAGAGACAAACTACATACTTCCATGCGTATATTATGATTTCATTAAACAAAAGTATAGCATATTTCATATTTAGGGATCAAACTTCAGTGGATGAGATATATTCGATGAACGTAAACAAATACACAAAAACTTTCGATCGAATGTATCTTGCCAAACAAGATCAAAGAAGAATATGTGATGCAAGCAAAACATGAACATTATGCGCAATTCGTATATGGACATGGCATAATTAAAAAGTTACGGGTAATGGAGATGACCTGTTAAATGTGTATCTTTTGTTGCTTTGCATCGACCGGTCGGTTCATTGATTTCAAGGTAGATCAGATGCTGATGCTCTGTGTTAATAATTGTTTATGAGCTATAAGCTAGCTAGTGGAAGCCCATGGATTGATGAAATACAAGCTGGGAAGCAAGATGCAAAGCAGAGCACACATTTCTATTTTCTTTAAGTGCCAAATTTGCAACATGCTAAAGCAGCGGTTTTCGTGATCAAGCTAATTTAAAACGAGCTAGCAAAAATATTCTGCAATCTTTGGAAGTTGAAATGTAGGATGGATGGATTGATTGATTCTACAGAAAGTGAGAACAACTTTGGCCACATATATGTGTTTTCTTCCACTGAAAATTCTTGCAAGCTAAGGAAAGAATTAACAATCAAAATAACTTCATCTTTTTTTAGCTTTTGACATGAATTAAGATCATAAAAAAGATTCCTTGTTTTGTTGTAGAGAGTATAATATAAAGAAAATGAATCTTTGTACAGAAAGAGCGAAAGATTGATATCCACATTGGTCGTATACTTTGGGAAAAGAAAGAAATTAAAGGACGGTAATGACCGCCTTTTTCCTCCTGAAGAAAACAATTGAGATCATCAGACGTACTATAATATCGTTTTGGATGCATGGTATACGTGCATGCAGAACACAAAAGGTTGTACTTACGTAGAGAGCTAATTTCAACCATGGACCATTTTTTTTATAATTAAAGAAGCTATCGGTTGGAAATGTACTTTATGAGAAAGTTGGATGGAAGATTGGAAGAGAGAGAGACGCGTGGTTGGTGGTCCGTGCCTTTTGATCGTATGAACATATGATCATAGCATCATTTTGGTCTTGATTTTTGCAGCACGTGTACACACACATGACACACGTACATGTACAGTATTAGTACGTGTGTGTAGCCCACTTAATTATTAGTAATCGAGACTTTGTTTAATGTGTGGATCGAGTCGAGTGAGCACATACATTCCGGCACGCACTACAGTGTACTATAGATAGTGATTCTGGTGTGCATTTTGTTTGATCTCCTTTTCAATTCGCCAGCTAGCTTAACTGGCTCACCTTTGTTTTTTATCTTTTTTTTTTTTATGAACGGGGTACATGGCACGTGTCTACGTTTTGTATGCTGCAAAATGATACAATCATACAGCTGATAGCTAGATGCATGCGTGCTAAGCATATAGGCATCTGATCCCTGATCAGAACCTGAAAAGTGCACGAGACGAGAGCCAAACTGTACGCATGAATGCACGATCGTGCTGTCACCATGCATGGATGCCAAGCTATAGCTAGCCAAGCATATATCATGTGTTATAGTGGGACTACTCTTTTTCTGTTTCATGAGTATATGCTGTTCATGAATTCTTAAAAAAAAAGTATATGCTGTTCATGAGCACTACTCCTTTTCTTTTCGCCTCCAAAGGTGCTTTATGTTTCTCCTAATTTAAATTAACTTTAACCAAATTTATAGAAAGATGCAACACCTATAACACTTATGTTAGTATAAAAAAAATCTACCATTGAACATTGTTTTGTAGGTACTTCATCCATTCAAAAATATAAATATTTCTATCCAGATTCATTTTGAAAAACGTACTGAAATGTTTATATTTTTTTAATAGCGAAAGTATTTGTTCTATGTAAAAGTGCTGATTTATTTCTCTGTGAACTTGATTAACCTTTAACACGATCAAACCTTACAATATGAAACAGAGTACCTTGTATATTTTTCTTTCTCAAGGAACTACCTTGTGTACTACTCCCTCCCTCCGTTTTTAAATGTTTTGACACCGTTAACTTTTTATCACATGTTTAACCGTTCGTCTTATTAAAAAAAATTTATGAAATATGTAAAACTATATGCATATATAAAAGTACATTTAATAATAAATCAAATGATAGGAAAATAATTAATAACTATTTAATTTTTTTAATAAGACGAATGGTCAAACATATTTAAAAAACTCAACAACGTCGAATATTTAATAACGGGGGAGTACTACTGTTCTGTTCTTCCATGTCCCTAGAGGCGGCTGGCTGAGAGGACCCAATCAATTAACTGGTGATCGATTTGATCTGATGTGATGTGCATCGTCGTTGCCCATGTTCTGTTCAAGCAGCAGTAATTTTCCAACTCATTCGATTCCAATAGATAGATATAGATAGGTAGCCTGTTGCTGTATGAACTATCGGTGTCACCCACCATGGAGATCGAATTAAGGTCATGGATGCATGAATGCGGCCCTACGTCTGTCTAAAACATGACATAAACCAAAAGACAAAAAAATATTGTGTGGGTTTGGTTTATCGGACGGCACCGCTCTTACTCTGGAGTACTTACCTTAGCTTGCGCCTGCAGATTCTATAATTATCTATTGACCGTTTCGTCTAACAATGATCTCATCCTCCTAATCCTTGCACTCACCTACTTATACTTGATTTAATTATTTAAGTCTAATCAAAATATCTCTCTGATATTGAGCCTCTTTTTTTTCTCCCTTTGAGCTGTCTATATATGTGATCTAATCGAATCAGCTGGACTGATCCTCAACCACACGCTTCATCATCCAACGTTCAAGTGCTCCACCATCATTTGCATTCCAAACCACTCCCCTAACTTTTTCCACCCTCACCCACAAACAAATCTAACACAAATAGTTTATGTACTAACAGGATGACTAATTAGCTCAGCTTTGCCCGCAGCACACACTTTTGGCATATAAAGTCCATGTCAAAGTTTCAGATGAAAAGTTTCTGGATGAAAGTTTCTAAACGAAGTTTTTTTCAGATGAAAGTTTTCATTTAAAAAATGTGTTGAAAACACAGCTGCACTAAATAGGGAATTGAAATCCCTATGTTTGGGCCTAATAATACAGCAACCAAGCGGCCCAACCTACGACCACCAGACTGCCTACGTACCATTTTGCCCCACCCAACCCAAATATTGTAGTAGCTCTATCAAACTATATGACTATAAGAAGGTGCACCTTTAAACAAGATTACAAGACAAGTATCAGTTGCTCTAGACTCTGAACCCTTTGTTGTTTACATCATGCCCATTTAACCCCATAACATTAACACAAATAAATTTGTCAAAAAAAAAAGGTGCAAGAAACTGACTTTACAGGTAGGATGGACAGTGGCAATGTGTAAAGACCAAGCCCCGTGATGTGACACTGCACCTTGGAGTTTCAGCAAAAATCTCTGCAAGTAAATCATTGCATGAATTCAGCTGCTAACACAGTTGACGAAATGTATATGACAGCTTAAGAACGGAGCAAAAGGTAAGGAACAATGGAATGCCTTGCAGATGAGCTTACCTGGTGAAATCAGACTTCATCCAAAGCCCACCATCCACTAAAGATTCAATCAAGCAGCTTCTGGGCTTATTTCGCATATACGGTCAGCCTTACTTGAGCTGTGACTTCAGGGTGAAGCTTAATCTCTGCAACGTATTCCCCAATTTCACGAATTTCTGGCACTGTCACGAGACGCTTGTCGACATCCCTACATGAAATAGTTTCCGGTAAGCAAAGCAACAACAGCAAATAGAGCATCGCAATCCTTCCATATAAAAGGTAGTGATTGTCAGTGCACTTAGAAGGGCATACCTATTAAGTTGCGACTTTATGATGTCAACAAGATCTTGTGCTGTGACGCTGTAGAATAGAAGAAAAACTTGTTATTAAGTGCAAGTAAAATAAGACAATACATAAAGGACTATCCACTCGATAAGAACTTGCCTCCCAAATATCTGTTTTCCTTTCCCACCTTTACGTGGCACTTTGAATGCCCCAATAGTTTCAAAAACACGGGCAAGTTGCTGTGCCTCTTCTTTTACCTACTCAAGCACAAATGCTCAACAGGGTAAGATTATGTTAACACTGGATGAAGGTTCTTATACTCTTATGGAAAATGATATTGGAAGGAACAAATCATGCTTTAGAGTTTAGACTTTTTACAAAATAAGCTAAACCGCAACTACGTACCCTGGAGAACAAGGATTAGTAGGGTATAACTACCACAGTAGTTTTTAGACAGACAGGAACAAATAGGAATAAGTTTCAACTATATCAATTCTTACTGAGTCCACAAATAGAATAATAGCTTTACTTACCCGCTTCTTTTCAGCATCTATCCTCTCCTGTTCTACTTGCATTTCCCTGTAGACAGCAGCAGAGGAAGTTAAGTAGCTTACTAGCCATCCTTTTACAAGAACTAATTGAACATGTTGAACACCCTAGAAGAACTGAACTAGAAATGCAGAATAGGCATCTATAAAAGTTTGCAGATTTATATCTCAATCCTGGGCTCCACAAGGAGGCAAGAGATACAATGGCTAACACAACAGAATAAATAGCTGCAAATTTACACCTGCAGCATAATGTGAAAACCAACTATGATAAAACATAAGCATACATTAATTAATTCACTAGAAGCACCTATCTGTTGGTTGAAAGCATAGCCTATGCAATTTGTGAGATGTGGTAAATGACTGTGAGACAGAAGATTACTTGAGTACTTCTGGGGTGAGCAGCGTTGCCTTGCCCTTTGGCAGAAGGAAGTTACGGTAGAACCCGGCCCTCACTTTGAGCGTGTCCCCTTTCTTCCCCACCTCTGCTATGTCATCTGTCAGTATGACCTGGAAGAAGAAGAAACTCAAGTGAAGTAAATCAAATACGGAATCATGCATTACATGCTAAAGTATAGAAATGCATAATAGACAAGGAAGATGATGACATAGGCTATGGAACATTTTATAGTTCACAAGTGCAAATTTTAAACTGGATGTATCTACATGCTCACACATCCATGTTTAGTTGCAATTTTCCCTAAAAACAAACAGCATGCCAAAACCAACAGTTCCGGCCTTCCGGGGGAAGACATATTAGAGATCGATGGCTTTTGCTTCTGAGTTGCAATACTAAGAGGCACCTAATTAAAGACATGACAATAGTTTCTTCCGTTTCCATGTAGTGCATCAGAATGTGAGTCAATGGCAATGTATCTTTTCCTATACTCAGATGTGTGAATACATACAGTAATCTTAAGTTTACAGCTGCATTTCGAATTTTCGATCGATGGAATGCAGTCGCATGCGCTTTGTAATCTTCTGCTTAGTGGACCGGGTGGTGTGGTTTGCATTGGGTATGGCTAGCTCTAAAAGAGGCAAAACAAAAGCATCACCAGCAACAGCTTGTTCAATCAGTCAGTACTAGTACTGCTTAGCTCGAACGAATCGCAATTAAATACATACATACATACATACATACATGCTGCAAATGTGGAGAGAAAATAGGCAGGGGAAGCCAAACCTGGCGATACTTCTTGACCTTGCCCTGGGCGACGACGACCAGCGACGGGGCGCGGCGCAGCGGGGGGCGGGAGGAGGGGGCGGAGGAGGAGGCGGCGGAGCTCCAGGCGAGCGTGGAGGCCATGGCGGTGGGGATGGATTGCGCGCGGTTGCTGCGGGGGAAGGGAGACTGCGGCTGCTGCTCTCTTATCCACTTCCCCAACGGATTTGGTGCCCTCTCTCTTGGGCTTTGCGCTGCTTTGGGCCTTACAAATCGGCCCAGTATCAAAGGTTTTCTTCTGGGTTGTCATGGGCTTGAAGATTAAGGGTCATTTTGGTTTGGTGCCAATTCTTGCCTTACTAATTCTTTGATAACTTAAAGGTCAAAAAGAAATAATTCTTTGATAACTTTGAATAGTTAACACGTAACTATTTGAATTAGAGTCAAATTTTGCTAAATCAATAAGGTGAACCCAAATAGACACTAACAAAAATTTAGTAATACCAAAATTTACTCAAGATTTGACATTGCCAATATTTTGGCATGGTTTCATACCAAACAAGTCGTAATAATAATCCACCAAATTGTAACCTCCTTCCACTCAACGTATAGAGAAAGGAAGGAGATATATATGTATGTGATACCTCGACGATATTACTAAGATAGATAGATAGTACATGGGATGACGAGATGTTATAACCTACATCGAGAAAAATACTCAGGGGTCTTCCGGCTAGCTCCATAGGGTGATAGGCTAAACGATATGTGTTCGAAACCTCACCCCTTCTAATTATTTGATATTAGGTCATTCACTAATATTCGCGTTATAACATACATCGAAAAATATATTATTATAACACTATTTTGGTGCTACCTTGAAACTCAACGAAACATCACTAGCTACCATTACGTACAAACGTGTATTAATAGTATAAGCAAATATCAACGAGTATCATCAAGTATCAATGTGCAAGAACGAGTATTAGCAAATACTCCGTATCTTCATGAATAATATCAAAGAGTATAATCAAGTATCATTGTTTAATTTTCAACGAGTATCATCAAAATATCATCCTCGTATATCATACTCCAGTATCATCGTGTCGTACTTTTTCTGAAAAAGGATCTCCAGCTGGTGACCTCTGTTTCTCAAAGAAAAAAAATATTTAAAAAACCCTAGCAAATCGTTCTTAAAAAAAATGGCGATTATATATCTTATTGAATTAGTATGTCTACTGCTCAACGAGATGACAAAACCGAAGAGAAGAGGGGTATATAATCGAGTATATGTCATCGTCGTCGTCGTCATGTCATGCAGCCGTCCATGACTTCGTCCTTCCCGCCATCGGACAAACCAAACAAGCTAGCGGACTCCACGAAGCTAAGCTAGTTAGCGCGCCAAAACTTTAAAAATCCTCACGCCCTCTTCCACCTTCGCTTCATCTCCAATCCAATTCTCCATCGATCGTTACACCCAAAGATCGATCCATGGATCAAGAAATCCTGGAACCAACGTGCCCGCTTTGAATGCCCCAATAGTTTCAAAAACACGGGCAAGTTGCTGTGCCTCTTCTTTTACCTACTCAAGCACAAATGCTCAACAGGGTAAGATTATGCTAACACTGGATGAAAGTTCTTATACTCTTATGGAAAATGATATTGGTAGGAACAAATCATGCTTTAGACTTTTTACAAAATAAGCTAAACCACAACTACGTACCCTGGAGAACAAGGATTAGTAGGGTATAACTACCACAGTAGTTTTTAGACAGACAGGAACAAATAGGAATAAGTTTCAACTATATCAATTCTTACTGAGTCCACAAATAGAATAATAGGTTTACTTACCCGCTTCTTTTCAGCATCTATCCTCTCCTGTTCTACTTGCATTTCCCTGTAGACAGCAGCAGAGGAAATTAAGTAGCTTACTAGCCATCCTTTTACAAGAACTAATTGAACATGTTGAACACCCTAGAAGAACTGAACTAGAAATGCAGAATAGGCATCTATAAAAGTTTGCAGATTTATATGTCAATCCTGGGCTCCACAAGGAGGCAAGAGATACAATGGCTAACACAACAGAATAAATAGCTGCAAATTTACACCTGCAGCATACTGTGAAAACCAACTACGATGAAACATAAGCATACGTCAATTAATTTACTAGGAGCACCTATCTGTTGGTTGAAACATAGCCTATACAATTCGTGAGATGTGGTAAATGACTGTAAGACAGAAGATTACTTGAGTACTTCTGGGGTGAGCAGCGTTGCCTTGCCCTTTGGCAGAAGGAAGTTGCGGTAGAACCCGGCCCTCACTTTGAGCGTGTCCCCTTTCTTCCCCACCTCTGCTATGTCATCTGTCAGTATGACCTGGGAGAAGAAGAAACTCAAGTGAAGTAAATCAAATACGGAATCGTGCATTACATGCTAAAGTATAGAAATGCATAATAGACAAGGAAGATGATGACATAGGCTATGGAACATTTTATAGTTCACAAGTGCAAATTTTAAACTGGATGTATCTACATGCTCACACATCCATGTTTAGTTGCAATTTTCCCTAAAAACAAACAGCATGCCAAAACCAACAGTTCCGGCCTTCCGGGGGAAGACATATTAGAGATCGATGGCTTTTGCTTCTGAGTTGCAATACTAAGAGGCACCTAATTAAAAACATGACGATAGTTTCTTCCATTTCCATGTAGTGCATCAGAATGTGAGTCAATGGCAATGTATCTTTTCCTATACTCAGATGTGTGAATACATACAGTAATCTTAAGTTTACAGCTGCTGCATTTCGAATTTTCGATCGATGGAATGCAGTCGCATGCGCTTTGTAATCTTCTGCTTAGTGGACCGGGTGGTGTGGTTTGCATTGGGTATGGCTAGCTCTAAAAGAGGCAAAACAAAAGCATCACCAGCAACAGCTTGTCCAATCACGAAGTATCAGTACTAGTACTGAAATTAAATACATACATGCTGCAAATGTGGAGAGAAAATACAAGGGGAAGCCAAACCTGGCGATACTTCTTGACCTTGCCCTGGGCGACGACGACCAGCGACGGGGCGCGGCGCAGCGGGGGGCGGGAGGAGGGGGCGGAGGAGGAGGCGGCGGAGCTCCAGGCGAGCGTGGAGGCCATGGCGGTGGGGATGGATTGCGCGCGGTTGCTGCGGGGGAAGGGAGACTGCGGCTGCTGCTCTCTTATCCACTTCCCCAACGGATTTGGTGCCCTCTCTCTTGGGCTTTGCGCTGCTTTGG
Organism: Oryza longistaminata; assembly: GCA_009805545.1. Lineage (NCBI taxonomy): Eukaryota > Viridiplantae > Streptophyta > Magnoliopsida > Poales > Poaceae > Oryza > Oryza longistaminata. The sequence goes on from CM020179.1 coordinate 45,919,699, forward strand.
GCCTTACAAATCGGCCCAGTATCAAAGGTTTTCTTCTGGGTTGTCATGGGCTTGAAGATTAAGGGTCATTTTGGTTTGGTGCCAATTCTTGCCTTACTAATTCTTTGATAACTTAAAGGTCAAAAAGAAATAATTCTTTGATAACTTTGAATAGTTAACACGTAACTATTTGAATTAGAGTCAAATTTTGCTAAATCAATAAGGTGAACCCAAATAGACACTAACAAAAATTTAGTAATACCAAAATTTACTCAAGATTTGACATTGCCAATATTTTGGCATGGTTTCATACCAAACAAGTCGTAATAATAATCCACCAAATTGTAACCTCCTTCCACTCAACGTATAGAGAAAGGAAGGAGATATATATGTATGTGATACCTCGACGATATTACTAAGATAGATAGATAGTACATGGGATGACGAGATGTTATAACCTACATCGAGAAAAATACTCAGGGGTCTTCCGGCTAGCTCCATAGGGTGATAGGCTAAACGATATGTGTCCGAAACCTCACCCCTTCTAATTATTCGATATTAGGTCATTCACTAATATTCGCGTTATAACATACATCGAAAAATATATTATTATAACACTATTTTGGTGCTACCTTGAAACTCAACGAAACATCACTAGCTACCATTACGTACAAACGTGTATTAATAGTATAAGCAAATATCAACGAGTATCATCAAGTATCAATGTGCAAGAACGAGTATTAGCAAATACTCCGTATCTTCATGAATAATATCAAAGAGTATAATCAAGTATCATTGTTTAATTTTCAACGAGTATCATCAAAATATCATCCTCGTATATCATACTCCAGTATCATCGTGTCGTACTTTTTCTGAAAAAGGATCTCCAGCTGGTGACCTCTGTTTCTCAAAGAAAAAAAATATTTAAAAAACCCTAGCAAATCGTTCTTAAAAAAAATGGCGATTATATATCTTATTGAATTAGTATGTCTACTGCTCAACGAGATGACAAAACCGAAGAGAAGAGGGGTATATAATCGAGTATATGTCATCGTCGTCGTCGTCATGTCATGCAGCCGTCCATGAATTCGTCCTTCCCGCCATCGGACAAACCAAACAAGCTAGCGGACTCCACGAAGCTAAGCTAGTTAGCGCGCCAAAACTTTAAAAATCCTCACGCCCTCTTCCACCTTCGCTTCATCTCCAATCCAATTCTCCATCGATCGTTACACCCAAAGATCGATCCATGGATCAAGAAATCCTGGAACCAACGTGCCCGGCCGTCGCCGTCGCCGGCGCCGGCGACGCGGCGTCCTTCGTGCTCTCCCGCTTGCCCCACCCCGACACCACGGCCTCCGCCGCTGCCGCCTTCGTCCGTCGGACGCCGGCGGCGGACGAACGACGGCGCTCTCGTTCGTCGCCCTCCGCCGTGCGCGCTCTCCCTCGCCTCGGGGCTCCGGCTCGGGTCGGCCTCCGCCGTGGCGACGCCGTTCTGGTGCTCTCGCCCAACTCGCTCCTGCTCCCGCCCATAGTTCTTGGCGTTCTGGCCGCGTGGCGTCGTGGTCGCCGCCGACCCGGGCTCCACGGCGGAGGAGGTGGCCGCCGTGGCGCGCAGCTCGGGCGCGGTGGTCGTCGTCGCGGCGCCGGAGGTGGCCGAGAAGGTCGCCGGAGCAGGCGTGCCGCTGCTGCTCACGTCACGATCAATGGATCCCCGTGCGCTCTCCGCGGAGGAGCTCATGGACGACGGTGACCCGACGGCGTTGGCTTCTCCTGAGGCGGCGGCGCGGCGAGGCCACGACCATCGGATGTAGCTTTCGTGTTCTACTCCTCGGCGACCACCAAGACGGCGGCGACCATGACGCACGCCGACCTCATCGCCGCCGTGGCGAGCGCAAGCTCGCCGGAGGAGGGACGGGTTTGCCTGGCGTCTCTCCCATCTGCAGCGTCCACGGCTTGCCGCTGCTCGCCCTCGCGCTCCCGGCCGCCGGAGTGACGACGGTGCTGCTCGCCGCCTCGCCGTCTTCCGATCCAACGGCGGCCAGGGAAGCGGCGGCCGCGCACGGCGCCACCGACGTCGTGGCGACGCTGACGTAGGCGGCGGCGCTCGCCGCACCCGTGGCGCTAGAAGGGACGACGACGATGCTCTCAGCGCTGAGGAGGGTGACGGTGGTGCCTGCTCTCGCGACGACGGAGGCGCGGCGGGCGTTCCGGCGGTGGCTGCCGTGGGTCGAGCTGACGGAGATGTCCGGCTCGCCGGAGAAGATGATGGCGTCAGCTTCGGAGCAAGTGCAGGTGGCGCCTGACGCTGCAAGCGCCGCGGTGATAGCACAGTAAGTGCGCCCTTACTGAAGATTCTATATATCAGTCAATATTTGACTCTGACGAAAAAATGGCACATTTCACCTTCTTTACATGTCAAAATTCTTGCAGGCAAAACAGCGGAAAGGACCATTCAATATCAGTGACAAGTGAAGCAACTTCTTCGGTAAAATTCTCGACTCAACACACTAGAAAAATCATGCATGAAAACATATATGCTATAACCAAAATTGGCAAGGAACGATGTCCTTCTCGGGGTTTATGAATGAGATACACAGAGAATTGAGACATGCATATAGTGATAACTGAACCAAATTTATATCTGAATAGTATATTTGCAAGTTTGAGGTATATAAACAATGTATTCATCCCCTCGCCGAAACCAATGAACACTTTCTACTTCTGTAACACCGACTACAGAAAAGTATGCCATGACGAACACAAAATTAATAACTAATCAATTATTTCTAGAATGTGATACAAATGATTCGGTATATTTGTATGATGTTATGCTCTTACTATTGAATGTCTAACTTGCCTATGGAAAATTTGTACCAGGTGCCACTACTTAAGAAGATTCAGAAGACTGTCTTGGGAGATATTATCTCAAAATCAACCGCGAACAAGATCTTGAGGGAGCACCCAGAAATTATCTCAAAACTGTAGCAGCTCTGCATGCGTCTCTCTGCTTGGTAGCTGCTTGTCTTGGTGTTGGTGGACCTGACATAGCATGCTCAAAGGGTTACAAGCACTGCAAAAGTTGTACTGTGAAATATAGCGAATTGAATGAGTGGCAACAGATTACGAAATTATAGTCTGAATCAAATTGTATGGAAACCGGTAAAATGCATGATAGGAGAAAAATGCAGTATTTATGCTAGCACTTGATTTCTGTACCTTCAGCCTCCAGGACTTAAGTGACAACTCTGTGTGTGAATTTGTATTTGGAGTACAGAAGAAATGCAGGTCTAAATTCAAATAACCTCTGTGGGTACGTGACTACATGTATTTGGTATCACAGCATTTTAGCAAATATCTTTTTCTCGAACACGCAGGAGATCTACATTTTAGCAAATACGACTTGCATATGATTATATATATGATATGACATTTTGACCAAGAAAAGGTTCTACCCCAGATGATCTGTTATTGGGTTCATTTCACAAATACCAACTTTTTTATCGGCCGACTCACACAACCACTACATAGGAAGAAATACTATAAAACAATAACTCTGGAAATGTTCGTGTCGCCGATCGTTATATATTACTACCATTTTATATCAATGTTACAATAGCAATACCAAAATGAGTTAAAATTGGCAGCTCACAAATCTCATCATTCTTAAAATAAAGTTCCAGTAGTAAAGTGGTGCAAAACAAAAGCGCTTTGACAATTACTTATAAAGCACAAGTACACCAGAAGTTCCATTCCAGGATGTTGCAAGTAGCACTTACTATTCATCATCAGAGATCTCTGCACTTCCTGCCACCCACTTCCAAACACCCCCAGATTTCTGTCTTTGAGCAGTTGTCATGGTTTGCTCCACCTGAGATATTTGTTGCCGCAACACTTCTAGTTCATTCTCCAAAGAATCAGTAGATTCCAGCCTTTTATGAGCAGCAGCAATTTGGGACTGAATTAACGAGAATAAGGAAATAGGTTAGCGTTCAGAAGCATGTAAAAGGATCAAACAAAAGAAGATGGCATGCTCATGCTTAGAACTCATTGTAGTGCATTAAGACAGAACCTCCAGTTTCTGGCACCTAGAACCCTCTGCTGCTAACTGATGTTGAACTGATTTAAGCTCCTTCATAAGAAAGAAAAACAGTGAGGATTTATTAGAGATGAATTGAGAATTCCATTTTACAAAATGGAAAATAAACATGTACCTTTGTCAATTCACCATGCGACAACTTTACCATATCTAGTCTATCCTTTAGTTTTGAGTTTTCATCACGAACTTCTGCCAGTCTGGACTCTAGCTTGCCTTTCTCTCCATTAAGTGCATCAAGTTCAGTAGTAATTTGTTTGGAAGAACCTGAAGGCTGAACTCTCTTCACATCTAAATCATCCGTTGCAACAATGTCTCTGGTTTTCTCATCAGTTATTACAGCATAGGCAGCTGTCACAGAAGCAGCTGCGGCGGCAGCAGCTGGTGATTGGAGCAGACGAGGTTGCACTAAATTCCTTGGCTTAAGTTTCATCACAAATATCTGCAGCAGTGTCCACTTGTGAAGAAATTGCAAATGGAAAAATGTGCAACAAAAAGGAAGGGAAGATGAAAAGAGAAAAAAGATGCAAATTCATCCTGAGTGTGTCAAGCATTGAAGGCACAAGACATGTGACACCTAAAAGTAAAAAATCTACAGATGTATCATTTCAAAGCTGAATTGAAGTACTATGCATAGAACTAAGTCACTCTTTTAAATTCAATACCTCATTATTGTATTGTCCATTGTAACCACCAAAGGCAACCAGAAACTTGTCGCCATCAACTGTGGTTGAGCAAAGAGTGAGACCCTGAAAAGTTTTTTTTTTAAAAAAAGAAATATAATATTAAAGAAAAGTTGTCAGCAAAGCAAAATCCATTATGTTCTTAAAACAGTAGAAAGAGAAGCATCCACATTTGCTGTCAGGGACTTGAAATTACTGCTGAAGTTTCAGGAAAAAGAAAATTATCTATACCATAAATTGTGGTGGGTACAGATTATGATGATGTAGATTGATCAGAAATATATAGGAGTTGTTAAAGCTGTATAAGAAATATGATTTCATTTTCAGCAATCGCCACAGAACTGTGCAGGAAATTCAGCTAGTTTACTATTAACATGATTTGTTTTACGTAAGTATAGAGGAAGGAACTTCCTATTCAAATGTGTTTGTTCTCACAGTTGTGCGATAGAAATTTATATGAGCAAAATTTATCACAGAACTAGGTAGCACAATTGTTTACCTCACAAGCAAGCGGATCTCGGACTGGCACACTGGTGACTACAGACCAAACGAACTTGGAAGCATTCATCATAATTGTATCAGTAGAACCTGCATCGTTGTATTTTATAGCTACTTCAGCAGCACAGGTGGTGCAAATAAAATGAAAATATGAGCATCATGTGTTCAGGAATTACCACTTGCGTTATCTCCACCACCAACTATGTACCAATTTTCATCAATCATGGTACCAGCATGACCACTCCTAGGATTTATGTGCGCGCCTTGAGTGTCAGGTTGAGACCACTCCATCTGTAAGCATTAAGCTTCACTTAATCAAGAATGAATAGAAAACAATGTTCATAGGAGTATTAGTCAAATCATAACTTGGGTTGATATAAGGGGAGGAAATAAAATTCTCCTTCATTCAGAAGCACAACATGATTTGTTTTATGTACCTATTGCCAGCTTATGATATACGGTAGTTGCTGTTAAGTTTTCGCCATAACAGACTGAAGTTGGATCTTAGTCATTGCATACAACCACCCAGAAATTCAACCTTAGTTTCCATTAACTGGATACAGTTTGAAACTTGAAAGGCCTACTAGAACCTAGAACTACCAGTGCGGGGGGTTTGGAGATCTTCAATAGGCAATCAATGAATAAATATCAAGACAACTGAGTAACTTTTTGCCTTTGAAACTTATGGTATGTGACTCAATGCACAAATCCATCTGTATGGCAAGATACATGGAGAGTATTCAACACTTACAGTTTGCAAGTCAAGAAGGTAGAGATCACTAAAGCATGTAGAGTGAGAGGAACCGCCAAAGATCAAAAGATACTGATCAGCATAAACAGCAGCTGAATGATCATACCTAGGAGCTGGACCACCTTTCCTATTTCACACAAAGATAATAATGAATTATGCAATAACAATACGTAAATGGAACCTTGCACAATCAATAAATAAATTCTTACCCTGTTTTAACTTCTTCCCACATCATTGTCTCCAGGTCAAGTATATGAAGGTCGTTCAGAAGTCGCCTCTTGTTATCCTCTCCACCAAACATTATCAGTCGAGAACCAACCAGGGATACAGATTGACCACCACGAGATATCTGGTTGAGAAAAACAGAGAAGTTCAGTATTCAGAAAATTCTGCAGAAAATATATGCCAGCACATTCAGTTCTATCACTTCAAAAGAATTATTTTTTGTTTCAAATACAAAAGGAAATGATTCTTACTGGAACTTTTCCATATGTATCAACAGAAGACCAGCTATTTGTTTCCACATTAATAAGCCAAACTGCATGCAGATAGTCAGCACTATCATTAAAGATAAATACCGGTCTTGAAATTTTAATAGAACATAATTAAAAAACTGCAAGGATGATATTACATGTTAGCAAGTACTATAGACTGTTTGGGGCACCTTGAAAGTGAGGCTAATTATGAAGCATATATGATTAAATAGAAAGTTCAGTACACTGTGTACAAGTGCATAACATAAGGAAATGGAAAAATCATCACTTAAAACAATATCAAAGTTAATCCGAACAGCCTTTAAACACATGAAACTACATCGAGTAATTATCTTAGTCAGCATTTCATTTGCATCTCATTTTTTTGCCAGGACATATGAAATGACATGGAGCAAGGAATAGTCGGTACCATTTTACAGGTAGAGGCAAAAAAAACCAGGAAAGGGTTCTGAACTAACGTACAGATTGCTTCAGTTCCCCTATTGGAGATTATCTATCTTAAGCGATAAATAGGTCCATATAAAGATGTAATGTGCATATAGCCACTTCAAATATTGCATCTATACAATATGTGAGGTCATAAAGGATCATGGTAATTGGTGGTATGGCAAAGCAATAAAGTCATAAGTGGATTATTTAGCAATATATATGTCCTAAGAAGATCTATGATAGGAAGATTTTGTGCTCTATGTTTCAGTGTGACGATATCTATCAAATAATTGTAGAGCTTTTGAATGAGTACCTGAAACCTTGTTTGATGTTGATGTTCTTGTGTTCCCAGCTACAACCACAATATAATTTTTCCAGTTGACCTAAGTGGTGACACTTGTTAGCATAGGAAACATACCAATGTTGGATTGGATGATAAAAATATTGCTAAGTTGCCATACAAGTGAAAGAGAAAAGATAGTAAGTTTACCAGACTGTGGCCTGCTAGTGCAGGGAATGAAGGGTCTGCGGTATTATTTTCGATATTCAACTGACTTGAATCTCTAGCAGCACTTAATGCTGACCACTTGAGTGTCCTAAAATCAAAGACCTGTGAAGTTTTCCTTGTTATGATATAGAAGGAGAAATGGCATGAGAAACATGATTTGTTAGAGTGCATTAGTGCAGACTGAAAAACCTGGATATCTGATAGATAGCGGCCATTACGACTCCCACCAACCACATAGAGTTTTTCACGAACCACTTCCGCAGCATGCTGTCATGTATTAGCACTTCAATAAAAATATAATACACAACATATGGAATAACCAAAGAACATCACGCTATTCAAGTTATCTTTTTTTTTGGCGAACTCGCAAAAGCCTTGCGCATCGATATGTTAGCAGGAAAAGAGAGATTTTACAACTGCGACCTGCTGACGCAGATCATGGGGGTTTACAGGGGAGAGGGAGGGCACGCTAGATTAACTAGGGTAGAAACCATACTCCTGAGAACAACAAGGAGAGGAGAAAAGGAGAAAGAGTAGTGACTAAGCACCAAGAAGATCTCCTAGGGGACTAGGCAACGCAGCAACCCAAAGCTTTTCAAGTTATCCTTATCATATACTATCTTCTTGCTTAAGGTTTAATGGGTTTCACAGTGTAACAAATGGAGCACACTACAACAACGGTTTCTGTATGCCGCCTTGCATAAACTCCTTGGCTTTAATCAGATAACCATGAAACCAGGACAGTATGGAAATTACCAAAATGTGGCCACACCCGCATATCTGAAACCAAAATTCTCTCAAGACTACTTCTGTCGGCCATTTCAGTCCTAATGCCAATCCCTCGGCATTGTCCCACTATACGCAAAGACGGCATCTCCAAAGCCACAGGATTAGGCACGCGGTTTGTCACATTTTCGCATTTGTTTCTTCTTAACGTGCGTTCCCTGAGAATTGATACGACAACATCTACTACTCCAACGAATCAATACGGACCAAATTACGAAAACTACTGTTATAGCAATAAAAATAGATAAAATCAGACGACAAGGCCGTGAGTAATCGGAGGTAGAAATGGAATTGGGCGCACCTTGTAACGCGCGGATGGGCGCGGGGATCCCCCGGCGGGGCTGAAGGGGAGCCACTGGTCGTACGGCGCCGCCGCGAGGTCGCCGGCGTCGCCGTTGATCCCCTCCCCCATTTCCGCCTCGAATCTGCAGGGGATCGATGTGGATTGGAGGACGGGAATGGCCGGGGTTTGGGGATCTGCGCGGTGGAAGCTTCCTCCGCGGATTGGATGGATTCCTCCCAGAATTTTGACTCGGAAAATTGGATCTGAGGCCGGCTCGGATTTCCAAGCGAGCGCGGATCACTGGAGTGGACTCCTCCTCGTTGGTTTCTGCGTCTCACGTTCGCTATGAAATACGCCTTCCTGTTACGAATGCGTAAATGGAGTGCGAAGGCGTATGCAGTTTTATATGTTGTAACGTGCAGAAAACGTATTCTCGTAAATACGCGTTGGCTGACGACTGACGTAAATAGTGGCTTGTACGTCTTTTGAAGGTGAATGCGCTTAGACTTTGGCATTCAGCACATACTTTGGTCCAAGGACTATAGGTGCGGAAGGAATGTGAAGATTGATTAAAACAACTTTGAACTGTCTATTGTTGTGCATATATATTATTGAAAAAATAGTGTAAACTATATTTCTTTTATTAACGTACAAATTTATTCAAAGGTGCGTACGTAGTTAGTAATATTCCCTCCATTCGGAAATAATTGTCGGGTTTTACTTTGAATTACCAATCTCTCACCAACTATATTTTTTAAAAAATAATCTGATTATAGTTAGCAAATTTGTATCATTAGTTTGTAATCATAACCACTTTACTAATATTTTACACTTCAACATTTTTTTGTTTTTATGTTCTTTATTGAAAATTGATAGTTAAAGTTTACTACTGCTTGCTCAGATCAAAACTAACAAATATCAAAGGAAGTACAAAAAGTGATACGGAGTGCTATATAAAATGTGCAAACAAACTTATCGTGTGTCTTATGCGACAACTCGGAGACGTAATGCGATCGATACACCTTCCGTAAGAATGAGCTGAGGTTGACAAGGCATCCTCACCCTCTCTTCTCTGTAATATTTTTAAAATCCAGATTAGGTGTCCAGTTAGAATCATTAACCTAATACTACGAAAGAGCTGAAAGTAGTGTGAATCTTAGAATTCTGGGCCTTTTGGAATTGTTTAGCTAGCCATATCTCGAATGATAGAAAGCGACTGAACTGTTTAGCTAACACCGACAGGCAAACAACTGAAGAATGTGTTGGCAACTTTTTTGACAAGTTGACAACAACGATCACAGCACCTTAAGCCTTGCGGTGATCCTAGAGTCGCCAACCACCTCGATCTAGCGAAGAGCTAAACCTAGATGGGTTTCGATAACTAAACCGGCTAGCGAAGCCGATTTCTAGATAACTACCTGTCTCGTGGGCAAACGGAAGGTTTTCAGGACAAACCTACAAAGAAGTGTCGCACTCTCGCAGCGGCGGCGGACGGTTTACGGCGCAAACCGACAAAGATGGACAAACTAAGAGAAAACTAAAAGCAATATGAAAAGAACGATTCGATTGATTGATAGTAGATTGATTTTTACAATGAACCGGCCTTGTCCCTTATATAGGGGTTGGTCTTGCCCTCTACAGGCCCTCCTCCACGTCCAACTCGGGGTAGAAAATTTTGACTCGGAAAATTGGATCTGAGGCCGCGCCTCGGATTTCCAAGCGAGCGCGGATCACTGGAGTGGACTCCTCCTCGTTGGTTTCTGCGTCTCACGTTCGCTATGAAATACGCCTTCCTGTTACGAATGCGTAAATGGAGTGCGAAGGTGTATGCAGTTTTATATGTTGTAACGTGCAGAAAACGTATTATCGTAAATACGCGTTGGCTGACGACTGACGTAAATAGTGGCTTGTACGTCTTTTGAAGGCGAAGGAAACCGGTAGACTTCCAAATTTTGGCAATATTTCCTATTTTAAGCCTAGGTGCCAAATTTGGGTGTAAACAGAATGATGTCCAGATAGCTACAAGAACAATAGCATTTTTTTTTTTTGTCATAACCAGATGAGTTTGGTTAAGCTAACGGGTTAATTTTTGGTCCGGTTGATACGCATGCAGTGATGTAGATGATACGTGTGCTCTGAGAATTCTTGATCCATCAGCAAAAGTTCTCCTGCTGTTAAATAGTACCACCTCCGTTTTATATTACAAGACTTTCTAGCACTGTCCACATTCATATAGATGTTAATGAATCAGATTTATTAGCATTTACTATATAAATATGAACAATGCATGCTAGAAAGTCTTACAATATGAAACGGATGAAGTAGTAGTATTTGTTGGTGTGTATATGTATGTTCAGGTTATTGTTTCTGAAGAAGGTAAACAATGACATGTTTTTGTCATGAAATCAGAAAAGATAGTACTGCTGATTGAACCCCATGCGTGTAGCATGCAGACGATGTTTATTTTCAAATGAGGAACATATTAAGAAATGTTGGAGATAAAAGGTTAGAACAGTTAGGGGTTGGTGAGTTTGCCTTTTTCCCAACTAACTCTTGTTCCATCTTCCATGCATGATGCATGCTTCACCGCCAATATGTCAATCTTCTGATAGCAGCTCGCATTTTCATTTATAACAAACTTGTTTAATTATGAAAAAAATAAATAGCTAAGAATGTAAGCACAGATTCATAACCTTTTTCAGTTCTGTTGTCTGATCTGAATATTCAGATTGCAAAATGCCCAGAAAAACCAAAGATCAGCATTATATTCGGATCGCATATAAATGCTGAGAATTAAGGTAGATAAACCAAAACATAACATATACTATAGCTGCTCATCCTTCCCCACCATGTGTCATTAAGAGGACTCATCATCACTGACATAAGATGCACTTGGTCAAGTCTCTCCCAGATGATTAATTATTTATCTCCGATGTTCGTGGCCCTGATAACCAATTAAGTTTGAACCTACAGGTATGTTTTCTTGATGCATTGGTGCTACTAATTAACCATCTTTGAGCATTTAAGCGGTGCCATTAATTTGAAAAATACAACTAGGCAAGCTAGCTTGGTGGTGTATTAAGACATGTTCATATGCTATTATACTATAAACATCATTAATGGGTATGTAGACAGCTCTGTTTAAGAAACATTACAGTAGTGGGCTTTATTTTGCAGGGTCAAGGCATATCCATCTATGTTCATGGGATATTCCTAGTATAGAAGCATCCATTTTAGTCAACGGTGTGTATAAATACGGCATGTCTCCCGTACGTGATTCATGTTGGCGACCTCTTCTCGCTCGCAACTAATTAATCAATTATCCGCGGTTTTAAATTAATTTGCGTCCTAGTACTTACTACTCAGAGATTCAGAGATTCAGAGGCTAGCTTGTTAATAACTGAACAAGCTAGTTGATGTGTTTGGTAACTAAGAGCAGGCATAGTAGCAGGCTATAAGCCAGCTGCAAACATATTTTAAGGAGATAAATCATGAGAGAGAAGAGCAGCGGGCTACAGATTTGTAGCCAGCTGTAGCACGGACTCCAAGACGCAGTGTGTCTATGACATGTGGGACTAGATATTAATAGTGTAGTATATAACTATTATATGAATGAGCTATTAGATTGGCTATAGATGAATTGGAGTTAGTAGTTGGCTATACTATTGAACTTGAGACTGAGACGGAATTGCACCTCGTTGCCACTTGTAGATACACCAAGAGGATCTGGCACCTCGTCTCTGCATGGGTGGGCTATCAGCAGATGGACCCAACAGAATGGGAGGAAGCCTAGTCAGTCAAACAGTGGTGGGAGAACATTGCAAACACGCCTAGTGTCCCGAAAAAAGGACTTCGATCGCTCATTCTGTTAGTCGTCTGGGAAATTTGGAAAGAGAGGAATCGGCGGATTTTTGATCACAAAGAGGTGGCAACGAACTTCCTACTAATGAAAATCAAAGAAGAGGCGAGCCTTTGGGCTTTAGCAGAAGCTAAGCGGCTGCGTGAGTTAATCCCGCACTCTGTATAGTGTACAGCTATAGTGGTTCTCCGTTTTCTTTTTACCCCTAGGGGTTTGTATTTTCTCCTGCTCTATTCAATGAAAAGGCATTCTAGTGTTGTTTTCCGTTAAAAAAAAAACTATTGAACTTGCTCTAACTAGCTAGCAGGGTTAGGAGGAACATGGCATGCAATGAATCGATCGAGAGCCGCATCATCCTCACCGACCAATCCAATTTAAGGTTGTGTTTAGTACGTGTGTATAGGCAGCGAAAAGCATATGCAGGTTGCAGGGCTGGAAATCAGAGCGAAGTTTCAGAATTCAAGTGCACATGCAAAGAGGGACATTAATTCAGAAACTAGAATTAAACAGGAAGATGTCTTGACCATCTACTACTTGTACTAGCTGGAGTAGCATTGATTCCATGGAGAAGAGAGAAGAGGTTTTGGAGTATTTGGTCCCATGCATGCATGAACGACAATTGAAGTACACTGACAGTTTGTGACTGGGAGTCACACAAGGCGGCTATACACATGCACGTACAGTAGTGATCGTGATTGATGGAGGAACTCGACAACCAGTCTGAAATCTCTGAATTTCTGAAGCGTCGTTGCAAGTGTGCAGCTGGGTGCCACGGCGAGCACGTCGTCGTGGATGGCCACACGGGATCCCATGAAAGAAAAGGTACGGGGAATATCCGACTCCATGGGGCCCACCGGTCAGCCTCTCCCATTTGCCACGGTCTCTTCCGCCCTTTTCCCCTCTTTCCTTTTCCACTGCATTTGGATTGGAGGCAAAAGATTCAGCTAGTATCGCTTAAATTTGCATGCGTCTGTATATCAGTAGACTCTCCATGGCCATGGTACGATTCCTCCTAGCTTCCTTCATTCCTCTACGCTGCTGCTGCTGCATGCGTGCGTCGTCGTCTTGTCCTTTTAATTTCCAAAGTAGTTAATTAGCAGCTAATTATTCTTGGCCTTTGTAGTAGTACTCCCGTATCAGTTAGCCTTTGGATGAGCAGAAGGGCAGCGTGATCCTGTGCACAACCCACCCAACCCCAACATATGGAAGCTGCGGCAGGGGCAGGAGGAGCCATTGGTGGTAGTGGTCGCGAGGCGGCGGAGGAGGAGGACGGCGGCGAGCAGTGGCGAGAGGAGGAGGCGGTGTACTGCGCCGTGGGGAAGGAGGCGGTGAAGGAATGGAAGGCGAACCTCATGTGGGTGCTCGCCGCCTTCCCCTGGAGGAGGAGGAGGAGCCGCATCGTCCTCATCCACGTCCACCGCCCGCCTTCCCGGGTCAATATGAGTATGCTCCGATCCATCGCTAGCTATTTCATTACAAATACTATTCCAGTTTATTTCCAACTAATTAACTCCCGTTCTTCATTGCGTACGTTCTTCTTGTTGCAGTTCGCTAATTCTTGCCGTCTTCTTGTTGTTTACAGAGTTTTCGTTGTTTATGCTTCTTATTGTTTTTCTTTTCTGTTTAATTTTACGGGTTCTCAATTGCCCCCATGCATCTCTTCTTGCTTGTAATTAATCCGTTTCAGAAATTGCTTTTTTCTGTTTCTTATTGCCATTCGATTACACTCATTCGAAATGGCACCATTGCAATCTCAGTATTCCAACCATTGCAAACATTTTTTTTTAATATAAAATCCATCTCCCATTATCGGCTAATACCTGATCTTTTCAAATACGCTCTTGCAAATAACAGAAAATAATTCAAACCACCTTCCCTAAATGCGACAAATCTAATTTTTCTAGAAAGATCATTCCATTTCTTTTTGGCAAATGACAACCCATATTTCAAGCTAGCTGCTGTCTCCTCCATGGAAACTGGGGTTTTTTGATGCTGCGGCTGTTCTACGTGCACTGCTTACATTCCTTTTCTTTTCCTTTCCTTTCCCATTTGAGGCCTCAATTTATTTTCTGACTTGTCGTGGACGTGCATTATCAAGGAAAAAAAATGCGTAGAAATCAACATCTCGGACAACATAAACTATTGCTCAGAATAATCTTATACAAATACATCTCTGCCAAGTGGAACAGTACTATAGTTTCTGCTAAGCATATCCGTCTTCAGCTAAAAGCATATTCACTGTTTGTATTTTCAGTCTAATTAAGAATTGCAATGCTAGCTCTGACCTTAATCAGGTTGTAAAACATTTCCCCTTTTATCTGGCTATTATTTTGATGAAATCAAAATGTTAGACTTGGCTACCAATATTTTCTTGTAAAATGACACCAGCTGGCTGTTTATGTTCTCTTTGCTTTTCCCACCAAATCTGTCAACCTGAAAGTTGGTGCCTTTTGTTATGTTCCTACCTTTACAATACCTTTTTACATTACACTTTTGTGTTCCAAAAAATGTTGGATCTTTTGTGACATTTTTTTTGTACTACCTGTGGATTTGCAGTGGGGGCATGGGTCCCAGTGAGTCAGCTTGCAGAGGAGGAGGTGAATGCATACAGGCAGCTGGAGGAGGAGAGGATCAGCAAAGTCTTAGATGATCTCTTGGACATTTGCAAAAGTCAAAAGGTTGAAACCATGATAAAGAGTTCATTGTTTTACATTTGATACATCTTGCATTGTTGCTTGCTGTCAATATCAGATTGCTAGTCTCAACTCACCAGCAGCCTCTGGCTGTGTTCTTATTATGACAGTCTCCCTCTTCTCCATATGCAGCCTGGGTTGCTAACTAAGTTGCTGAAAAAACTCGCAGGTCAATGCGAGCAAGATCATCTTCTCCTGCGACGACATCGCGAGAGGCCTCCTCCAGCTCGTCGATGATCATGGGATCACTGATCTTGTCATGGGAGCAGCATCTGACAAGGCCTATTCAAGGTATGGCTGTCTTGTTCTTGGAAATTAATACATACAAATCCAGCTCTCGCTGTCACTGCTGTTGTTATCAATCGGTCCAAGAACTGGCTGGTCCAGCTTGGTGCCTGTGGATTGCTGAATTCAAAGGCAAATGATCTGGAATTCTGGATGCAATGTGATGTTAGGAAAATGCGGGCGCCGAGATCTAAGAAAGCTCGGAAGGTGCAACTGAAGGCGAGCCCCTCTTGCAAGATTTGGTTTGTCTGCAAAGGAAACCTTATCTGCACTAGGTATGCATGCATGACTCAAAAAAGTCTTAATGCCAACGATGCAACTTGCAAAAGCCTTTGGTTTTTCTTCTCCCTGTCTTGCTCAAAATGGGACAGGTATTTGTAGATTTCTATGATAGCACTGATGACAAAGACTGAAGACGGAATTGAAGTAGTACACCGTTTAACTCGTGGTTATTCTTCTATCATTGTAAGGAACATGATAGAAACTTTTTTTTTCCTTGAGATAAACATGATTGAAACTGTGGTAGCGTCGGCAACATTTCCCGACATAGTTGTCTGGGAATTTACCGTTCTTCTAGTTCTATGAGCATTTTAGCTGTTCTCACATTAAGACAGATCACAGACTGAATTAGGCCAGACATCCTGCTCAAAAAAGAATTAGGCCAGACAAAGAATAATCTGATATACTTTTTTTTTGAAACCCCAATAATCTGATATACTGATAATATGATAATGTTTATGACAAATGACTAACAAAATAACAAACCTTTAACAGAAATGGTACCTGTGGAAGCACTGAGATTGCCTGAACATCCTAGTTTGTGACATACTATTCTGAACTTTTCGCATTTTTCTATTAGCTTTCTAGCTGTTCTAAGTTCTAGCATAAGGATATTCTATTTTTCCTGGAAAAATATTAGAAGATTTACATATTTCATTCAATTCCATTTGTCTGATCCGTTATAGAGAGGTGAACGAAGGACTCAATAGAACAGGATCATCGACAACTAGCACAAGTCCCAGGTCGAGCACTTCTGATTACTCGAGGTCGAGATCCTCGCCACGAGTGCACAGCCTAAGCAGCGAGCAATTCGGTATGCAGGATCCAGCCGAACCGACGACATCATCAGTTGATCAGACTCCTATCAGGGAGGACAGTGCCTTGGACCGTGGCACTGAGGGTTTTAATCATGAAGCAGTTGCTGTTGCTAGTTCATCAACAGTCCCAGTGTCTGAAAATGTAGAGGCTGTACAGAGATCAGCTGCTGCTGTTGTGCAGTCTCTGCAAGAAATTGAAGAGGACTCACCAACTCCTTCAGGGCATGGTTCGGTATGTGCTATACGTTTCAGAAATCATACAGTGCAGTATTAGTTTCAGGGGGAAAAAGTTGAAAGAATTTTTAAAGAAAAAAAAATGACAACTTTTGGTCAGTATGGGATATGCAAGTTTTGTAGGAACAGATTCCAACATGTAAAAAGACTAGTGTCTGAATTCCACATTACTTGACATCTGTTTACTTGTTCACTTACCACAAAAATATTTCGATTAGCGTTTATTTTCCTAGATTGTTTGATCTTGGACTGCTTAAAAATGGTACTAAAATTGTCGAATGACTTGTTTTTGTCTCCACTACATAAACATAATTTGAACAGCACATGTTTCATAAGTCAAAGATTTTGGCCAACTGATCTGCACCAGAATATACAGCATCAGTATAATACACCTTACATGTGTTTCAGATGGTAATAAACATTTAAACAATAAACGGTGCATTCCATTTTGACAGGAGGATGCTGGTGATGTGAGCGATGCGTACGACAAGTTCAAGGATGCTGTGATAGAAGCCGAGAACCTCAGGCATGAGCATATGAGGAGACTCGCCGGCGTCAGAAGGTCGAGCGCGACCTCGCCGACGCGACAAGAATTGTAAGTAGAGGAAATGAATCCAGGCTGCATTGCATCATTGGTTTGATCCCATTGTTCATGTCGAATTCACCATGGATGCTTCCCGCTGATTGAAGTTGCGTTTAGTCATCGTAGTAGTCTCTTCCTTTTTTCTTTGGTTTTTTCTCGTTTTGTCTTTTCTCCCTTCCTTTGGTATAAGTCGTTGCTGATTGCGTTGTGTAAACAAGCATTCTTTTCTTGTGATATATTGACGTGCAATTCTTTTACGCGTTCGTGAAAAAATTCACCATGGATGGATGATGTGATCGATGCAGGCGAACGAAGCGGAGAGCTCGCAGCAGAGGGAGGCGAGGCATCGAAGGAGGTGGAGGAGAGGCTGGCGAGGGAGCGCGCGGCCATGGAGCAGGACAGGCGAGAGCTCGACGACATACTCGAGCAGACACGCGAGGTGGACGCCCGCGCCGCCGAGCTCGAGCTCCAGATCACGAGCTCCGAGCGGATGATGAGCGACCTCGAGGCCAAGCTGTCGGGTCGTACGCCCTCCTCCACCAGCTCCGGCGAGAGCGCCGGCGCGACGGTGCGCCGGCGGAAGCAATGGCCGGAGCGAGGATGGTGACCAGAGACTGACCTTCTTGCGGCTCGGCTTGCCGGAGCTGGAGGAGGCGACCAACCATTTCGACGAATCTGTCAGGATGCGAGGCGACGTGGTACAGGGGCGAGCTGCGCAGCATGGCGGTCGCCGTCAAGATGATCGGCCGTGACGTCGCCGTCGACGAGGTCGGCTTCTGCCGCGAGGTGGAAGCCATCGGCAGGGCGAGGCACCCGAACCTCGTCATGCTCGTGGGCGCGTGCCCGGAGGCCCGCGCCGTGGTGCACGAGTTCGTGCCTGGCGGGAGCTTGGAGGACCGCCTCGCGGGCGCCGCGCCGCCGCTGCCGTGGCCACGCGATGTGGCGGCGTCGCGCACCGGGCATGCTCCGCGCTGGCGTTCCTCCACTCGACGCAGCCACGGGCGACGGTGCACGGGACGTCCGGCCGGCGAACATCCTCCTGGGCGAGAAGTGCTGCTCGAGCAAGCTCGCCGGCCTCGGCATGCGCAGGCTGGTGCGGAACTCCGGCGGCGACGTGGCGCTGTCAAGGCCGGCGGTGGGCTACGTGGACCCGCGGCACCTGGCGACGGGGAGATGACCCCGGAACGCGACGTGTACGCGCTGGGCGTGGTCCTCCTCCGGCTCGTCACGGGAAGCCGCCGTTGATGCGGAAGCAGGAGGCGCGGGAGGCCGCGGGCGGCAGCAAGGCGTGGCACGAGGTGTTCGACGCGAGCCCGGGAGGCTGGCCGTTTGGAGGTCGCCAGGGAGTGGCGCTCGTCGGGCTGAAATGCTGCGGCGTGGAGGAGGAGGAGGAGGAGCCGGCGGCGAGAGCGCGCCGTCCCGGCGAACTTCTGGAGGAGGCTGCGGCGTCCTGGAGGCGGCGAATGACGCGGGCGCCGGGGAGGTCGTGGTCGTCGGTGTCGTCATCGTCGGACGGCGAGGGCGGGGCGCCGTCCTACTTCGTGTGCCCGATCTTGAAGGAGGTGATGCGAGACCCGCAGATCGCCGGAGACGGGTTCTCGTACGAGGCGGAGGCGATCAGGGAGTGGCTGCGCAGCGGCGCGACACGTCGCCGATGACGAACCTGAAGCTGCCCCGCCTCGAGCTCGTCCCCAACCACCCCCTCCGCGACGCCATCCACCACTGGCGCCTCCGCCGCGCCATGCGAACCAACTTTTCTACTGGATTAGATAGCTACTACTACTAGGCCTTAGCACTTGTAAGGCCCACGTTTTTAGTGGCTTCTTTTCTTTTTTACAGTCCCCGGCCCGTATTTCCGATTGTAACCCCCGGCATTTTCCATTTCGATCCATATTTTGGACCGTTCTCCCCACAGTAGACGTAACGGTCCAACATTTTTGCATCCAGGTCCCTAATATTTCAGTGACAAATTCTGAAAGAAAAATAGCATAGAAGTCTGAACAAACTAGATAAATCTAAACATCCTCCCTCCATCATCTATGACTCTCCAAAAATTTAGCGGGACCTTTGTAGGGGCTCTAAAGGTGTTTACGCTAGTAGTGGGAGCTGTAACCCCGCACGCCCTCATGATGGATCCACCCCTAATTAGATTGTTGGTCATGGCTAGCGACCTACTCCCTCCGTGACTTTGTTGTACTAGAATAGTTAGCTCTTTTGTTTTTAGACAGAGAGAGTAGAACTTTGCAAACCAGTCCCTAATTTTTGTAAATATTTTGATAAAAACTTAAAATAAAAAAGGATTCCTTCGCGGGAGTGTCTAGCAAACATTCGAATGATTTTTGTCATCCATCTCACTCAGATTTTTCAACGTCTATCCGGATGACACGTTGCCGAGTGAACGACTTTACTAGTTAATCGTTCTAACCGATTGCTCGGTGAAGAAAAAAAAACGCAAGACATCCCTTCATTTTGATTGTCTAGAAAAAACCCGAGATGAGTGAATAAATATTACTAATACATCTACTTAAAAAGTTACATGCAGTTACATCGTAGTCATATTAGCTCAGTATAATTACAGTATAGTTACACTGCAATTACAATATAGTTACACTACAATTACATAAAAGTTATACTGTAATTTTATAATAGTTACACTTTAATTATATAAGTTACACTGTAATTTCTGGAATTACATAATAGTTACGATGTAGTTTATCGTTGTAACTCTAATCAATATTTATTGAATATATATTTTTTGAGGGAACTATTTTCCAGCATTGCATGCTTGCTCGGTTGGTCGTAGTGGTTCTAGCGGGAAGCGCAGGCCGCGAGATCGGTCTCACATGTGGGCATCTGTTTTATATTTTCCCACCTGTACAGCACGAATCTTGACACAAATCCTACGGCCAGAAAATCGACAGATGTGTAACTAAAAATCTGTCGAAAGATTTATAGCAAATCCGTTCCTTCGCCGTCAATCTGGCCCATTTCATAGCAGGCCTAGGCCCACGGAAAGCCCACTATCTCCCGAAGAGAGAGAGACCTGGAATGTGGATAAGTCCATCGGGTACGAGCACGATACTCCTCCCGCTGATCGCGACCAGTCCACGTTGCCCATCTTCTCGTGTACTACGCTGGCTGGGTCACTGGCAGGTGGACCCCGCCCACCCGCCCGAGTCCATTTCAACTTCCTCCGCGTCACAACTCACAACAGAAGCGGAGAAGAAGACGACGACGAGGAGGAAGTCCATCCCCATCCATCCCCCGCGGCGGAGAGCAGCGTGGAGGAGGAGAGGCCCGGTGGCCATGGGCACCAGCTCGCCGGAGATGGCGGCCGCGCTCCTGCTGGTCATGGCGGCTCTGGCCGGGGTCGCGGCCGGCGGCGACATCGTCCACCAGGACGACGAGGCGCCCAAGATCCCCGGCTGCTCCAACGACTTCGTCCTCGTACGCCCCTTCCCCTTTTCTACCATCTCGCTTGCGCAGTTTCTTCGCTTGCCCTTAGTACGATGCAACCCGAATTTTCGGTTCCGAGCTGCACGGGACGGGAGTGTTCGGTTCAATTTCAGTCGTAGGTGAAGCTAGGGTTTCGAGCTATTGATTTGTGACTTTACAGTGTCAGATCAGGGGGACGGTATAGAGCCTGTTCGATTTTGTCAATTGTAGACTTCACCGATGTTGTTTGCTGCTCAGAACAGGTGATTGATAACTTGGGGACACGGACTCGCGGCTTTGCTTAGAGTCTCGACTAAATTAGCCTGCCCGATTTGGTTTGAAGCTCACGAGTCAATCGTTGAAGAGGGCTATAGCCTACAACGAACGATCTGCTTGGAGGCTTCGGTTGTAAGCTGACGACCTGTCGTTAGTTACTAGTTTTACTCGAACTGTTTCACAACTAGTTATTAGTGCTATTCGATTAGTGTTTATAGTTGTTAAACTAAGTTTTTATTAGATGGTCAGTATAGCATATGGTCTTCTGTAATCTCTTCTATATGGTGATTACCAGTGTAGGTTTCAAAATGGCGGGTTTTAGAATTATCAAGTTTCGATGCAGGGAGCTATGGTCCTTGCATTACCTGACTCACTGGCTAACTCCTGTTGTTAGCTTCATAGCTTCAAATTTGTTATTTTATACCTAACACCTTACAGTGCTACTTAATTGATAACGAGTGTTCCTGCACATCAGGTGACCATTCTTTTAACTATGTTGTTTTCATCACCGTGTTATCAGGTAAAAGTGCAAACCTGGGTCAATAACAGAGAGGATGGTGAGTTTGTTGGTGTTGGTGCTCGTTTTGGCCCCACTATAGAGTCAAAGGAAAAGCATGCCAATCGGACAGGACTATTGTTAGCAGATCCTATTGACTGTTGTGATCCCCCCACACAGAAGGTTAGCTTACTGGAAATGACGAATTAATTGTTTGTGATTTCTCGATGGTGTCCTACATTCCTACCCAGTGACTGATTATTCCTTTATCTAGGTTGCTGGAGATGTTTTGTTAGTGCAAAGGGGAAACTGTAAGTTCACTAAAAAAGCTAAGAATGCTGAAGCTGCTGGGGCTTCTGCTATTATAATCATCAATCATGTCCATGGTATGCCTTATTTGTGAAATTATTTGTAAAGTCATACACACAATGTCCTTTGCTTTACACCTGCGTTCAGCAGCTAATTAGTTAGCAGATCAAGATGTTGAAATAGTTGAATAGCATAATATTCTCCCTTACCACTTTACTATGCATATGCATGGTTGACCACTATAAACCTTCTATTTACCATTACCATCCTACCTGAAAGCTCTTCTGTGTTTTACCTTTGTTAAAATATCGCTTGTTATCTTTTGTAAGATTACAACCATTAGTCTCTTCACTCTACATAGGCAGATCAACATATATTCTTGCCATGGGTGCTCTTATAAACACCAAGTCACTGACTTTGTTGCAAATGCTTAATGTGCGTGCGTGCTCAAGATACTTCCTAGGTTGTTTTGTCTTTGAAAGGTCAATGTCTATGCATCAAACCCAAATTTAGTTGCAGTGGTTCATCACTTCATATTGTTTGATAAGTTAGATACTTACTTTTGACTGTATTATTGGATTTTTTTTTTCATAGTTGGACACATGTATCAGTCCCCAGTCCCCACATGTTTGTCAATATAGGTGAGCACTCATAAATGTAGTGTTAACACGTGTCCTGCACCCCTGCTTCCACTTGCAGAGCTATACAAGATGGTCTGTGACCGAAATGAAACAGATTTGGACATAAATATACCTGCAGTTCTTCTGCCAAAAGATGCAGGCAATGATTTACAGAAGCTTCTTACACGTGGTAAAGGTAAATCTTTAAAGCTTTCCACCACCTGAAATCTTGTGCCATGTCCTATGCAGGTTTTTTTTTTTTTTTGTTTCGAATTTTGTTTTGTCTTGGAAGTTGTTTTTTGGCCATAGTATCTAACATATGTATTGTATTTGTTTTCAATTTCTCAGTTTCGGTGCAGCTATACTCTCCAGACCGTCCTCTGGTTGATACTGCAGAGGTGTTTTTGTGGCTTATGGCTGTTGGTACCATTCTTTGTGCATCATACTGGTCAGCATGGAGTGCTCGAGAAGCAGTTATTGAACAAGAGAAGCTTCTAAAGGTTCTGAACGGAAGCTTATTTGATTATTGTTCTGTATTTTGTTTGCTTGAAAAGAGAACTAACAATCATTTGGTTTATGTAGGATGGCCATGAAAGTTCACTAAACTTAGAGGCTGGTGGTTCTAGTGGCATGGTAGATATCAACATGACATCGGCAATATTGTTTGTTGTTATTGCATCTTGCTTCTTGATAATGCTCTACAAGCTTATGTCTCACTGGTTTGTGGAGCTTCTGGTGGTCATCTTTTGCATTGGTGGTGTAGAGGTGTGTGCAATGCCATTCAATTTTCCCTGTAATTAATTAGCTGGATATCTGGCCCTAAGATATTTATACTGTTTATCCATTGAAATATATAATCCATATGCTTTCCAAATGCTAAATTTCACAAATTGTGAGGCAGTACTATATGAATTACTATGAAAGAATCATTCCAAACTGAGCAAGGAGCTTTGTGGTTTCTATTCAATACCAAGCATGATAACTTCTATCGAATAGAAGAATAAATTGACCTTGGTTCTGTTAAACTAATATTTATGTTTGTATGATCGTTGTTCTTACATTTCTTGAGCTCATTGTGTGTTCTTTATTATTTGTTTATGCAGGGTCTGCAAACTTGCTTGGTGGCTTTATTGTCAAGGTACATTTGTGGCCCTTTAAAATTGTTTTGTGGGCTAGGATATATATAGTAGACACGTCTCAGATGAATATTTATATATCATGTGGGCTGTGGCCAAGAGAACATAAGAAAGTTTCCTTACCAGTAATCATGTGATCTTTCAGATGGTTTAAGCCTGCTGCTGAATCTTTCGTGAAAGTGCCCTTCTTTGGAGCGGTTTCATACCTTACAATCGCAGTCTGTCCATTTTGCATTGTGTTCGCTGTTATATGGGCTGTTTATCGCCGGATGACCTATGCTTGGATTGGGCAAGATATTCTTGTAAGTGAAGTTTCGTTTTTATACCCTCACCCTCAATTGGGATGATTTGGAGGTTGAATGTTGATTAACACGGTGCCTGTCTTTCAGGGTATTGCTCTGATAGTTACTGTAATCCAAATTGTTAGGATACCTAACCTCAAGGTAATTATTGTGTCCTTCTGATTATGCTTACCATATAGTGGGGAGTGGGGACTTTTATGCCAATTCTTTACTTGCTCTGTTTCCATCATGATCAGGTCGGATCTGTTCTTCTCAGTTGTTCCTTCTTATATGACATCTTCTGGGTTTTTATCTCCAAGATGTGGTTTCATGAGAGTGTGATGATTGTGGTAGGTACAGATGACTACTTTCATACTGCGATGTTCTGCTTCTGCAACTTGCGAAATGCTAATTGCCCTAGCGTCTGCTCGTAGGTTGCCCGTGGTGATAAGACTGATGAAGACGGTGTGCCCATGCTGTTAAAAATCCCACGAATGTTTGATCCATGGGGTGGATTCAGTATCATTGGCTTTGGTGATATACTTCTTCCTGGGCTGTTGATTGCTTTTGCATTAAGGTTAGTGTTAAATTCTGCCCATCCGTTTTATCTACAAGTCTTTGCCTAATCCTGGTATATTAATGTGCAAGGCTTTTGCGTATTTGTGAAAAAAAAGAGAGCCTAATCCTGGTGGGCTATCATAAATTGCTCAGGAGGCTCGAGAACAATCAGCATAAATTGTTTTGGATTTGCAGGTGTCTGAGCACAGTACGTTGTTGAGCTCTACACTGATTTTTTTTTTTCATCTCTCTTTGTAGGTATGATTGGGCTGCCAAAAAGACTTTGCAATCTGGCTACTTTTTGTGGTCAATGGTTGCTTATGGTTCTGGTAAGACGCCACTTCTTACATGCACTTCCCTGTGTTTTTCAACTCTCTAGGTACAGTTTGCCAGATACAGCTTAAACTAAATTGTCCTATAATGGGATACTTTTGATAGTTGAAACAAAATTACAATGGGACCTTTGGTTTATACTCCCCTGTTATTTTTTATATGACGTTGGTTAGTTCAGTTTTTAACTAACCAGTGCCATATATTTAGGGATGGACTTAGTACCTTTTATTTTCTGCTGGTTCATGGAAATGACAAAATAAAAGGATTATCAGACGTGGATGTGAAAGAAAAGGGATTCTCATATGTAGACGTGAACAAATGAACATCTATGCAACATGTTTTTTACCTGTAGTCTGACATACTGTATTCTTTTGCCCCTTCTTTAGGTCTTATGATCACGTATGTTGCCTTGAACCTTATGGATGGTCATGGTCAACCAGCTCTTCTTTACATTGTGCCTTTTACGCTTGGTAAGTAAAGCCTTCCTTGTGCCTGGTGAGAAGGTTCATGGTTTCGAGTGTTTTGTGCTCTCATTTTAACGCGGCACCGTGCTACTGCAGGCACCTTCATAGCGCTCGGCAGGAAACGGGGTGAACTTAGGAACCTCTGGACAAGAGGACAGCCTGAGAGAGTCTGCACGCACATGCACATGCAACCTTCACCGAAGGACACCAATTGTGATGCTGTAAGCTCGTAAGAAAGCTTATCAGCATGGCCTTGGAGTTGGAGAGGCTCACTGATACGTCTGATGTAAATTATATTTGCTCACGGTATTGTAACATAATATGTTCTCTGGAGGCAGAATCGCGACTCCACTGACTTGTTGTAACGTAGTACTACGTAGAAGTATTTGTAACTGGGGCACTAGGATTCAATGCTGTTGTCCTAGTATGGAACTACGGATCCATGTTGTCATCACTAGCAGGCATCAATCTTTTGTATAGTAACCGGTTATATAGTTTTGTGGCCACATAAGAAATGAAGGAATTTTTAAGTGATTTTAGTTCCATGGTCCTAACAATCCATGAACGTGTCCATCTGATCCATGGCGAATGGACTCTTTTTTATATACAGATTCTGTAATTCTCAAACTGTCATGTTTCTTCCTGACAACATAACTGCGTCGACTCCCAGATAGGATCATGAAGGTATGAACCAGCTTCTCCAGTTTTTTCTTTTCCCTGGATCGATTCTATGTCTGATCATGTGGACGCGTGGCAAGAGCCTAGTAGCTTTGTCGGTGCAGGTGATATGCACTACACGACACACAGGGGAGGGAATCATCATAGATGAACAGTTGTTGTTCAGCAAACGGCAAATACAGAAATACTGGGGCTGTGATTAGTTGGATCCAAAGTTTGGATTTTGATTGAAATTGGAGATGATGTGACTGAAAAGTTGTGTGTGTATAACAGGTTGATGTGATGGAAAAGTACTGAAGTTTGGATCCAAACTTTGGATCCAAACTTTGGATCTAAACACAGCCTGGGATGTCCCTGACCATTTATTTTTCTACCAAGACAAAACCACTCCATATCACTACGTCACTTTGATGTATATATGCAAATGGAAGAAAGTAGCATCATTTTTCTAACCAAGGGCATGCACCTTTATGAATTGATTTTTTGTGTGCAGCTGCACAGGTGATGTGAGGCCGGAGACCGGAGTGGAGGGGAGGTGGTGGTGCGGCTAGTGGTGTGTGGCCAGCGATGAAGCAACGGCTGCCGTGCCCGTCGCTGTCCAGGTCCGACCGCCCAAGCTCCCCTTTTCTCTTGTGCAGTACAGTTTCGCCTTGTTGTTTCTCGTGTGTTTTTCCTTCCGTTTGCTGTGCTCTCGTCGTCGTAGTAGTAGACCTTTGGTTCGTGAGTGGTTGCGGCTTCTGTTGTGTTTGGTCGCCTTTGTTCGCTAGTGCATCTGGATTCCATGATCATGATGTCCATGCAGATTGATGTGGTGACTGACTGAATGAATGAACAGCTACAGCTATAGCTGAGGGTGTGTTTATTTCACGCTAAAATTGGAAGTTTGATTAAAATTGGAACGATATAACGGAAAAGTTAAAAGTTTATATGTATATAGGAATGTTTTGATGTGATAGAAAAGTTGAAAGTTCGAAGAAAAAGTTTGGAATTGAATGAATGAGTGAGCTCTCCTTTTCCTTTTGACCCACTCTGCTAGTTGCCCTTCTTCCCCCAGTGGCCATTTATCCCCATACCAGCCGACTTTGCTGCTACTTGATAGTGTTATCGCTCAGAGGAATGGACGGCACATTATTATATGCTAGATTGTTGAATCGAGAGGGGATTACTGTTGCAAGTGAGACATTACCTAGCACATAATATGAAGGTATATATTCTTGTTGGGTCGAGTCGTTAGCGATGCTGAATTATCAATGTTTGCCTACTGCTAGCAATTAGGAAGAATGGCTAGTTTGTGGCTATGATTGATTGATCATCAGGCTAAGATAATGCTATGCAAGTCGAGACAGCTCGATGAGCTCATACAAAGGATAATCTTCCAAACTGACCACTCTGTCCGTGTCACCTAAACAAAAATGGCTTTAATTTCCAGAACCTGCACCGTCGCAAACGAACCCATACTACTAATCTATCTTATCATCTTGTGAATTATTTATCTCTCGCTGACAACAACCGATGAACCATCAAATTCAAATATTCAGAGCTTAGTAACAGTAGCGCTTCCTGTCATCCACAGATTAATCAAGGTAAAACAACAAAACCTTACCATCATCGTTGTCGTCCACTAATTACTAAATTGCCGACTGCTAAAACAAAATGAATAATTATTTAATTAATTAGTAAAGAGGAAGAGAAAGAGAAGGCCATTGGTGCAGAGGTAGTAGTGGAGCAGGAGCTATAAAAAGAAGCAGGAAGCCACTCGCTCTCCTCACAGCCACAGCTCGCCGTCGTCGTCGTCGTCGTCTCCGTCTCCGGCAAGAGAGCTCGTAGTAGTAGGAAGAAGAAGCAAACTAGCAAATAATGGAGGGGAAGGAGGAGGATGTGAGGCTGGGGGCGAACAGGTACACGGAGAGGCAGCCGATCGGGACGGCGGCGCAGGGGGCGGAGGAGAAGGACTACCGGGAGCCGCCGGCGGCGCCGGTGTTCGAGGCGGAGGAGCTGACGTCGTGGTCGTTCTACCGGGCGGGGATCGCGGAGTTCGTGGCGACGTTCCTGTTCCTGTACATCAGCATCCTGACGGTGATGGGGGTGAACAAGTCGGCGTCCAAGTGCGCCACCGTGGGGATCCAGGGCATCGCGTGGTCGTTCGGCGGCATGATCTTCGCGCTCGTCTACTGCACCGCCGGCATCTCCGGCGGGCACATCAACCCGGCGGTGACGTTCGGGCTGTTCCTGGCGCGGAAGCTGTCGCTGACGCGGGCGGTGTTCTACATGGTGATGCAGTGCCTGGGCGCCATCTGCGGCGCCGGCGTGGTGAAGGGGTTCCAGCGGGGGCTGTACATGGGCTCCGGCGGCGGCGCCAACGCCGTGAACCCGGGGTACACCAAGGGGGACGGGCTCGGCGCGGAGATCGTGGGCACCTTCGTCCTCGTCTACACCGTCTTCTCCGCCACCGACGCCAAGCGCAACGCCAGGGACTCCCACGTCCCCATCCTGGCGCCGCTCCCCATCGGCTTCGCCGTCTTCCTCGTCCACCTCGCCACCATCCCCATCACCGGCACCGGCATCAACCCCGCCCGCAGCCTCGGCGCCGCTATCGTCTACAACCGCGCCCACGCATGGCACGACCACGTACGTAATTAACCAACCAACCATTATTTTTTTTCCTTTTTTTCTCGGTGGTACGACCCTCCAGAATTATAATTTTATTATTTTTTTTCTCATGCTAAATTAATAGAACTTCGCACTAGTACGAGTGGTTAAAAAAAATAGTTTCTATTTGTCCGAGTTATAGAAAAATTTAACAAAATCTAAATGTGAAATTAATTTTATTAAATCTAATATTGAATATATTTTGATAATATATTTGTTTTATCTAAAAATAATACTATATTTTTTTTATAAATTTGGTTAAATTTAGAAAAGTTTAATTAGAACGGAGGGAGATCGAGTGTACTTGATAATCATCGCACGATTAGTTCATTGATTAGTGCCTATATATAGCTAATTAATCGATCAATTATTTGATGGATTTGTGCAGTGGATTTTCTGGG
Organism: Oryza longistaminata; assembly: GCA_009805545.1. NCBI lineage: Eukaryota > Viridiplantae > Streptophyta > Magnoliopsida > Poales > Poaceae > Oryza > Oryza longistaminata. The sequence continues at coordinate 45,948,590 of CM020179.1, forward strand.
TTGGTCCGTTCATCGGAGCGGCACTGGCGGCCATCTACCACGTGGTGGTGATCAGGGCAATCCCCTTCAAGAGCCGAGACTAGTTAATTACCATGCATCATCATCATCTTAATTACGCGATAATTACTCTGAAATAATCAACCAAGTTGATGCTGCAAGATGATGGAGGATCAAGTCTCTACAGTACTACGTGTGTTATTATCGTCTGGTGATCGATGAAGCTAGCCGCTGCATAATTAAGCGCGTTTATATATCTGATGTTGCTGTAATTATATCTATGTGTACGTAGTATGTTGGTGTGAGAAATGGTACTTATGTGTGCGGAGGCCTGCATGTTCTTGGTTGCACGCCTTCAGCTATATCTAAACTTAATTTGCATCTATTCCCTCTCCAAATGTGAATTTTACTATAGTTATTTTTCCCTTCTCCCATCCCCTCTTATATTATGTTATGTGTGATCAAGTATTTGATCCCCTCTCGTTAAGTAAATGTTAAGCATGCGTATTTGTAAACTTGTTAGTGCTATACTGATATGCTATCGGCCCTATCGGCGCCATTGCCGGGTCTTCAAATGCCACGGTGTATGAGAAGGCTTACGAATTGTGCAAATTCTTTTTTTTTTCTTGCTGACAGCCATAATCATACATACATACTAGCTGGGAGAATTTACTATTTGCCACTTTCTCAAAATGCAGGTGCTCAAATGCCACTCTCCCAAATTTTCATTCCCAAATGTCACCCGGACCCACATGTCAGCCTCACTCTCTATTCAAACAAAAGTGATGCGGGACCCGATAATGAATTATAGCGGACCATATGCATCATATTTTACTTGAACAAGTACAAACTAAAAGCATAAGAAAAAAGTAAACAATTCTTTAAATTCCTCAGTTCAATGTATGAAAAATACTAAATACTTGTGGTTGTGGCTAGAGCTATTAATTATAGCGGACCATGCACCACATTTTACCTGAGCAAGTATGAACAGAAGCAAATCTAAACAAGCAGTAATGAACTGTACCCTGACAGACAAGTAAACATACATCCTCAGCTAGGTTACAAGCAGCTTTCTGCTATCAGAATTTACAACATTCACATAACTTAAGGTGTGTTTAGTTCACGCCAAAATTGAAAGTTTGATTGAAATTGGAACAATGTGACGGAAAAGTTGAAAGTTTGTGTGTAGAAAAATTTTAATGCGATGGAAAAGTTGGAAGTTTGAAACAAAAAGTTGGGAACTAAACCAAGCCTTAGAAAAAAAGTATCTTAAAAAAGTATCTTTCCTGACAGTAACATACCAATATACAGCTATGAATTATTGCGAACCATGCATCACAGTATACCTGAACGAGTAAATACTAGCTTTACTTGGAAGTCCAGTTTTAGACCTAAAACCAGCCTATAATAATATAGGCATGTAAGTAATTTTAATAGCTCCATAAAATATGTTTAGATCGATGGGCTGTTTTCCGGATTAAAATTCAGCCCTTTAAGCCCATTAAACCAAAAAAAAATCCTTCACAGCCCACGTTAAAAATCCGACAAAATTAAGTCGAGCTCGTCCCCACAGCTGCACAGGGTTTAATTTTTCGGTTTAGCCGATTCTATTAGAGGTCATTGATATACCGAAATTTCCAAAAATTTAAACAAATGCTGGTAAAATTTGAACAAAATATTACTAAATTCACAAAAAAATAAAAATAAAAATTTCAACCGAATAATATTATATCGGGGGATCCGAAATGACCGAAATTTCGAACCCTGAGCTGCACTCCCTTGCCAACGCCGCCTCACCGCATATATACTTTCACCCTACTATTGAGGCTTTATGAGACAAGTGTGGACTGTGGAGAGTGGAGTGTTATGCCACTTCTGTTGAAATGGATATCATCACTTAACTTCCAAGTCTCGTAACTTTATCATCGCTCTACACACTAGATCTCTCCCTTTTTTCTTTCTTCCCTCCAACAGCAGCGGATCTATAAGGTCCGACAACCTGGATCCAGTGTCTGCAAGTCTCTACCGGGTCAACTCCTATCCTTCGAGTCCCCACGTTGCCGGCCTCAATGACGACTATAACTACAATGTGTGCGGTGACGGGGTAGAAGAGGAGACAAGTCGGTGGCTAGCGGGTGCGGCTGCGCATGCGGAGATGGAGAGGAGGAAAGGCAATGGCTCGTGGAGAAGGAGCGGTGCCGGCGGTGCATGGAGGAGAGGAAAGGTAGACAATGGGTGCTGTCGGTGAAACAAGTTTGTTGTCACCACCCATCCTAATTAAGTTATTTGCCTTTTTTTCTTCGAGCACTATTTACATATGGGTCACTAGTCGTTGCAAAGAATGGATGGCTGGTTTTAATTGAAAAGTTTGAGACAACGAGGTTATTTAAAATGACAATTGATTAAAGCTGGACTAATTTACCTTAATTGTGTTCGGTAGCTGGATATTGAGAGAAGATTTCTCTCGTTTTCGGTGCGCATTTTTTTTAACTATTAAACAGTATATTTTTTTTACAAAATCTTTCTATGAGAAAGTTGCTTTAAAAATTTATATTAATCTATTTTTAAAATTTAAAATAATTAATACTCAATTAGTTGTGTATTAATGATTCACCTCGTTTTCCTTATTTACCAATCTTCTCTTTCCCTTCTCTCAAAAGCTTACGGAATCATTGCGTCGAGTATCTTGCCCCTTCTCCCACCAGCGCCAAGAAAAACTCCCGTCTCGTCTCCGCTCCTTGCACCTGCGGCTGCGGCCTGCGCTCATCTCCATCCATCTCGCGAGCAGAGCGGAGCGGAGCAGGGCGCCTTCGTCCTGCTGCATCCTGGTGAGTATCCACATTCTCTTTCCTTTTCTTTTTTTTTTTTTGAACGAACCTCCACATTCTCTTTGTCAGTCATCTGTGTCTTCCTCCCACTTTTTGTCTCGATTTTGCTTGCTTATCTTAGATCTGGAACGATCCTTTTCTCTTAATTTCAGAGCCTTAGCCTCTCTTAATACAAGTAAAAGTTTGGGGTTCAATTGAACCCCCATTTCCCAAGTTGGATCCGCCCCTGAATTCTTCGGGTTTTCGCCTGCTCTCGGTTGCAGGGTTTTGTGCTAGCTTGATTCGGATTCCTGGTGCTCGATTGGGATGGATTCGATTTTGATCGGGTTGTCTGTTTCCATCATTAGTCCTGCAATTTCAATTCGAAGTTACATCTTTCTATAAATCTGCGAGTGTTAAACCCTTCTTGTGCTTTACGGTAGATTTATTCACTCGCAGATTAAATATCCCTTCTTGTGCTGATTTTTAAATAATTCGAGCTCGGATTGCGCTTAAAAAAACAGTCTTGTGCATTTTGAATTCGCTTCTTCTTTCTCAAATTCAAAATTACAGTACAATTTGCAGCAAGAGTGCACATATCCTTAATTGCATGTACTAGGATCCTGTGTCTATAGCAAAATACACTGTTACAGCTGCGATCCTCAGTCAACAGAAGTTCATATCCAGACTTTGATTGCATTTTGGAATTCTGGCTTTGCATGCATTTTTTCTTCTCATACACCGAGTAGCATTCCCAATGCATCCTCCATTTAATTAAGATCTTGAAGCTAGACCATCTGTAAACTGACTGATTAGATCGGCTTTCTGCGTTGTACCGTGAAATTTATACTGGGTTTTACAGTAAATTCGAATCTATACTTGATTCAGAATTTTGCAGTGCATATTGCACTGGAAAAGTTTAAAATTATTGCATTAGAATTGGGCACATCAGGGTATCAGTTGGGGGAAAATGCATCACAAGACTGTACTGTAGCAAAATTATTCTAACCGACCTGTTCATCACTGTAGTCTGCAATCTCCTTAACTCACGCTTTAAATGCGAATTTACTGAAAGTATGAACACAGGAGAGTTACCTGCCCCAACTATAAATTCTTGGTTTACTCCACATAATTTTACATCTAGTACACAAAATTAATGCAAATCACCTAGCTATGTAAATTTCATAACCAAAATTGATCTATTTGATCAAGAATTCAAGATACACAATTTCATTTCTGATTTACTACCTGGCCACCTGCACTGCTTTTGTACATATTCCTTAGACGCACCACTTTGACGAGTGTTACTCCAGCAAGTAAAGAGCAATTCTTGTAGCTAGCTAGCTGGTAGTGGGTCCTGGTAAGTGTCTCTGCCGATTCATCACCATCATGGTTAGTAGTTGGGAGTCACTAATGCTCTTCAATCTGTTTGCAAGCGCATCAGATGAGAGATTTAGTCCGATCCGGATCGAGTTGCATGGAGGTGTCACATCATCTCGATCTCTTTCAGGCTTCATCGTGCCCACCATGGAAATTAATCTATGCAAACATATGAATTTCCTGTGTAATTTAGGACTCAAGACTCGATTTTGAATTTCAAATTCCCTTTATGCATGGTCAACTTTTAATTTTTAATGTTGAGCTAGTTTCAGAAATTCTACTATGCCTAATAATAGTTGGTATTTTTCTTTTATTTAGGACCAGCACTGTTTTGGCAAAGTTCACCAATCCTGCAGACTTCAGATGCAGAATTGCTTGGTTCTTGCACCATGCAATAAATCTTGAACATCATTCTAATTTTGGAAATTATTCTGGAACTGGGTTGATAGAGCTATTTATTGTTTGCTGTTGAGAGTCAATCATAGAACACTTCACAGTATTGAGTTTGTTGTGTACTGATTGAATCTGATGCAAAACCTTGAACCAGGGAGAGATCAGGGCAGAGAATCAGCATGATGATGGAGACTGAGCTATGCTCTTCCCGGGTTTTGTCTCCGCCTCGGTACGATAGTGGAGATGAGGAGCTCTCAGTGCTTCCTCGGCACACAAAGGTCATCGTCACTGGGAACAACCGAACAAAATCTGTCTTGGTCGGTCTACAAGGTGTTGTCAAGAAGGCTGTTGGTCTTGGAGGTTGGCATTGGCTGGTGAGTCTCACACTGAATTATTTAGTATCCCACTTAAACTTTACTTTATTGTGTTTTTTATCTTGAAATGTTTGTTTCTCAAGTGAACGATATAGTACTGATTTTTTTTGTTTTAGAAAGTAGCTAGGCAAGTAATTCTCTACATGTTTATAAAATATCATCTGTGTTAATAATACCGTCATAATCTATAACCACCATTGTTTGAGATGATATGCTTTCTTTAAGTGCTTATGAGCTTAGGAGTTGAACTATTAAATGCTAATATAATGAAAAACAATACCAAGACCTGAGATATTCATGAAAATGCAGGTTCTAAAGAATGGTGTAGAGGTGAAGCTGCAGAGGAATGCTTTGAGTGTCTTGGAACCTCCAACTGGTAACGAAGACGATGATGATATTGACGGCAACAATTCATTCTGTAGCAGTTCCGACATGGGAGACAAAGACATGGACTATTGTAAGACCATCCTGTGAAAATTGCAATATAGTCAATTGCTTTAAACTATTAATAGTGCAATCAACTAACAATTTTCTTCTGCTTTTGCAAGTAGCCGTCATAGAGTACCATAAACCAACAAAGCCAAGAGTTCGGCATACAAGGCCCTGGTCCTCTTGTACAAAATCCAACAACCGAGGCAATTTTCACCCCAGTTCAATATTGCAAACGGTAATTACTAATCGAGATATCAGACCGTGTGCCATCCAGAATTAAAGCCAGTGTGACCCTTGGATCACGTGGCTTGGTCCATGGATAGGTTATAGGTAGGATCTGCTGTTGTCATAGGCCCTTCTGCTGTTTTAGCCAATGCATCTTGCTTAATCTGGACGGGGCGAAATAAGTTTCATTGATCATTCATTCAGTTTGCTGGGAAAGCTGCTAGGATTTTGATCTGTCTTTTGCACATCTCATACCATTTCCTTTTTCTGAGCAAAGTATGTTTCTTACCTTTTGTTTGCAGAGAGTAAACCTGACAAGACTCGGAACTCCTACCCTGTGGAGATACTGGAAGCACTTTAATCTTGTAAGCACCCTGGATCATCCTATTTATTGGCTAACAAACCTTACATTTCATTTCCATGGTCTAATGTGCGCTTAATGATGAAAAACTATGCACAGGTAAGCATGAAGCCCAATCCATCGAAGGAACAGCTCTTCCATGGGGTCCAGCAGCATTTTCAGTCTCAGGTAGCAGCTGAAAACCTATACCTTTTAGATAGGCAGTTTGTATTGTAGTATAACCTGTGATCAGTTTGTAGTCTTAACCTCTGGCTCTAATCTCCTCCAAATGCTAAATAAAAAAGCAGCAGCAATTGGATGAGTTGCAGGTGATTCTGGGCTTCATCCAGGCAGCAAAGAGGCTCAAGACCCTGTACCACTCCTAGCCTGTAACATCTCGGTGTGTAGATCTCAACAAATTAGATTAGATGTCCCTATATATGTGGTTAAATTAATCTTAGCCTTGAGAGAGCTGAACAGAAAGGAGATAGTATAAGAGGTGCATTCGATCAGTAAGTAATTCTTTTTTTACTTTTACCTGTAAAGAGTTTATGTAACCCCAGTCAGACAGTCACGGTGTAAGCAACTAGGAGCAGAGTACTGGCCTAGTACAGTGTGAAGCTATGATGAATTTGGATGCCAACCCATCCATGCATGTTTTCCCTGATCCTCAACTTAGGGCCCCTTTGAATTGGAGGAAAAACATAGGAATTTTAGAGGATTTTAATCTTATAGGAAATTTTTCTATGAAGCCCTTTGAAACAAAGGATTAAATCTTATCCAATCCTTTGAAATTCCTATAGAATGGACAATCCTATAGAGATTTTGGAGGAAATTTAGCAAGAGCTTCAATCTCTTAGTAACTTTCCTTTGAGTCTATCTCTCATCCAATTCCTAAGTTTTTTCTACGGTTCAATCAAACGGTCATTCCTGTGTTTTTCCTGCGTTTTACAATCCTCTGTTTTACATTTACATTCCTATCAAAATCCTACGTTTTTCCTATTCATACGTTTTCTCAGTCCTGCGATTCAAAGGGCCCTTATCCTGTCTGTAAGATCTCTGGTGGTGGTGGTGGTGGTGGTGGTGGTGGTGGTGGTGAGAGCAGTGCATCCTTTGTTCTTTTCTTTCCTTTTTTTGTTCTTTTGCATGAAAAGGATGCACGAGGATGCAGGCGTATGGACCTAGTCTACCGTAGACCCACCCGTGGTCCATGTTCCACTGCATCGGTAGCTTCCCACTGGCAGGGGAATACTGTGCAGGATAGATGGTGGACCGGACGTGGACCATGTGACACCAGCATTGGATAGGCACGGGTTTCCTAGGGTGTGGCTCATGGTAGACCGGGAGCATGTGTGGTGCCGTTGCCTCGGGCAATGTGCAGCGTAGGGGACGGAAGGAATGGATTGGAAAAAAAGGAGTACTGCCCCAACCCTTCCATTCTCCCCTGCTTTGTCCTCTTTCTACCCACTTGTTAAAATCATTTTGGGATTGAGTTTTTCTTTCTTTCTTTTCTTTTTTTCAATTGGTAGCAAAACAACCTATGGAAGAATTCGTTGGGTAAATTAATATTTATGTGAAACTCTGCAGTTCAAATGAGCTGTTGTTCATGAATGCATTTCTTGAGGTCAAACAAAAGTATATTGGTCCTTAGATAATTTCATACAATTTACTGAAAATAAATAGTGGAGTACTACTTCTTTTTGTTCTTTACAATTGGTTCTTGGGAGATGATTTTGAGGGAATAGTGAACAGTGAATCATGCCATTCGCATATTTTGCATTCAGAAAATCAGGACCGAAAGTTTATTACAGCTGGAGAGGACACTACCATTCCCTCCATGATTTGCTCCCTCAAGGAAGCCGTCTCCTCACTGGATCTGGTTCCGTGCAGTCTCACTAGGTCTGTAGGATGCAAATCCAAGGGTCCAAAACTAATACTAGATCACTGTTCAGTAGGACATTCAATAGTGTCAGGCTACTCAAGCATTTGATGGGGGCCTTCAATTGAAAAATTGGATGGATGAGATTGTGTGCAGTCCCTAACCTGCAGTTGTAGTTAGCACTGCACCTGATCTCAATCCTCCTGGCTTGTCCGGAGATATCTCGACGAGACAACCATCTTTTTTTTTTTTTTTAGGGTCCAAGTGCCCACATCTCTCACACTCTTTCCTGTCGTACAGCAAGATGCCAAGATCTCCGATCCTTTATGTTAACCGCAGTTTCCATGATGTATGTCAAGTGGTAGTCATCAGGTTGGAAGCCGAAGATGGCGAGTACATCCATATTTTCATGCATGAGATCAGATGCAGATGACTCTGACTCCGCATTAGCTTTCTTGCAGTAACCAAGTTCTCTCCTTATCTTGTCATCTCCCACCATATCGCATCAGTGATCCCATACTGTAATGCAATATAGCTCCTTCAGACAGCGTGCAGCTTCGACGATGAACATCGTCCAAGCGATATCACACCCTTCAGGAAGATCAACCAGATTCACAAACCGTAGTTTGTCGAAAACAGGTGCCAATAGCTTGGGGCATTCTGGCTGAACCCAAATCTGCGACAGATAACTCAAATTAGTTAAGATGCCTGCCTCAAATGACAGATAGCATGGTAGGGAGCAATTAACCATCTTGGATGACAGGACGCAGGTTCTGATGGCGTGAAGCGTGTCCACTCTCTCGAGGATATTGAGCAAGATGTCATTGGGCAGCTTGCTGAACATGTCTTGTTCCTTGCAACCTACTACTACTACTACTGTCTGCATCACATTAGATTGAGCTTACATTTAGTTGGAAAATAATATTGAGAGATTCTTTCTGCACGATCGATTATATATTTGAGTACCGCGAAGAACGCACTGCATGCAAGCAATGGGAGGGGTAAAAAAAAAAATCTGGTACTTACATTGTGATTACGGTTACGATGAACCTTGTTATTCTTCATCTTGAGAGGATATAGAACTCGATTAATTAGTGAGAATTGAAAGGAAGCGGCCTCCGATGGATCGTGCGAGCTCTGCAAGAGCAACAAGCCAACGAATGATGAGAAGAGAAAAATTTTGAGGAGGAGGAGAGAATGAGATGAGGACCTCACTGGATGCCGGATGGCAAGGGCGACGGTGGCGGCGGCGGCTTGTGGTGTTCTTCCTCCCACCGACGCGGGCTCAAATGGGCCGAGTTAGATCGGCTATGTTAGGTGCTAGCCCGGTGCATATTGTTGGCCCGTTAATGATTACAAGGCCCTATTGTTTAGGTCTGTGGGCTTTTTCTGTTATGGGCTTAATGTATTTTGGGCCCTGTAGGCTTCTTGTACGTTTTCTAGTTTTACAGATATATGATCATAGCAGCCAGTTTATTTGAAAATTGCATAAACATGTTAACTGCAAATTCATTCCAAGTATCACAAAAGAAAAGGAAATGGCAAGCTATATTTGAGAAACGAAAAATTAGGGCCATATGACCGCAAATGTGTTCACAAGCTTTAAAGTTTTTTAGGTATAAACATAAATAAATGCGAATACTCAATAATATTAATAGCTATACATCGGAGAGAAAAAAAATTGAAAGGACCATACTCGTGCAGTGTCACTGTGAGCTATAATTTTTCTTCTCCGGGGTTTTCTTTGATTGGATGCAACATCACTTTTAACAACTACTCCTCTGCATAATGGGTTTACTGGCGTTATCACTTCGCTATTAAACAAAACTGCGACTTTGCTCATCCATTGACCTAGCTAGCTAGCACTTCCTTTTCATTCCTCTTCTCTTCTCTTTTCTTCTCTTTATTATCTATTTATTTATTTATTTATTTATTTATTATTGTTGTGGTTGTTATTTGGCATCTGGCTATCGCTCGACGGGTCTGGCATAATTTGCTACTACTAGCTATCGATATTTCTTAATTAGCTGGCAAACTTATTGTTGTTGTACTTCAACATACGCGAGGAGAGAAGGATTACTTCGTTTATTTCGAGTTTTAGTAATAATTTAGTTTATACCGAACTGGTAATTATATCTGTAACCGATTAGATGGACAGATAAAAACTAAAACCCTTTTTTTTGTCATGATCCTACCAATTGCCAAGTACAGTGTAGCTAGCAGTGCTTCCCATAGACAACTAAACAAAAAGTCTATTGCATCATTTCACTTTATTGAAAAGGTTGGGGGACAAGGGAGGATTAGGGTCTAAGAACTCAGCTCCTTTGTTAATTATTATTACTTTTTTCTCCCCGAGACAATAGATTCAAGATTAGCCTTGTTTTTTCATCAGTGCTCATGATTCGGAAAGAAGTGCCTTTTGAGCCATTTACATAGTTTGATCTTCCAGAGGACCAGCTAGTTTTAGTTTATGCATCTTGCAGACAATCTTGGGCATAAAGCAATGTCATCAGAGATCAGGATTGTTCCGTTGGTATTTAAGTCAAATACTGAAGAGTATGATCTTGAATGGATGCAATGGCAAAATTTTTGAACATTTCAACTGCAACATTCTCAGTTCAGAGGAATGTGTGATATTGCAAATGGAAGGTGCAGTTGAAACTACTTTTTTTTTTGCCAGCTTATGTGATTACTTTTTCCTAGCTTGTTTCTCGAGAGGATGTCGTAGAATAATAATAACACGGCGATTCCAAGATCTTGAATACATTTTTACGTATGCCTTAAGATTAGGACTCGATCTCTGAACTTCTTTTATTTAAAAAAGTGCATGCTTTGAATAAGGAATTGTCGGTGCGTTCAGGTTCAGGATCCATATATTTCGCTCCATTGTTTAGTAAAAAAAAAACTGAAGGGAGATTTCAATTAAGAATAACTTTGTATGGAGCAGTGCAGTATGCACTATGCAATTGGAGGAAGCACAGCGTCATCACTGTTGCATAATATAGATTGATACATACTCTCTCAGTAATTAGGACGAAAACTGCTGTTCAAGTTTGACAGATATCATAAATGACACCGCTTCTCTGATAACAACAGTGCATCACATTTTATTTTATTTTTTCGCAAAGAGTGCAAATCTCTGATGATCTGGTAAATGAATTATAGCTTCTGAATCATATACGGCTCCACTGCTATCACATTTTTTTTACAAATTGTAATCTGCAATTTGAGAAAACTTAGTCCTGTTCATCTGCTGCTCATGTGTGCATAAATAGGATTATCTTTCTGGCCATGAAAAATACTCACGAACAGAAGGAACAGAATAAATGACATCGATATGAGCTGAATTATTGTACCAGTATATACCTGCTAAAATCCGACACATTATGTGTAATATTTTTTATTTTTTGAGGAATCCTTTCCATTATGTTGAAAAGAACATGGATTAAATGCTAGAGAGTACGTAGCACATGCTTCCTCGATTAAAAATGAAGAAATAAAAGATTTTGCAGCTGAAGAAAAACTTTTTAAGAAGTCTGAAATCAGTGTAGAAAAAAATAAATGCAAGAGGATGCACCAAGAGCTGAAAATGGCCATTTCAACTCCTCCATAAAGTCTTTTGAGTAGGAGTGAAAGAACAGCCTTTATCTTCCTCTTGTAGACAACCTTCGATCTTAGAACTTAACCATTTTGGTATTTAGAATAACCACTCTCTCTCTCTCTCTCTCTCTCTCTCTCTCTCAGGGCGGATCCAGAAAAAAAAATTAGGGGAACTCAATATACCGAGTACACCGACATAAACACATAATCTCAATGTTAAACTATGCTATAATGCTATTAGGAGTTCTTTAGCACATTCTATCTTATCAACCATGACGAAAAAAATTAAAGGGGGAATCAGGGGATATCCATGGGTTCGGTGGGTGCAGGGAAACTCAAGTCCCTCTGCACCTACGTTGGAGCCGCTCCTTCTCTCTTTTTTTTAAGTACCATTGCATCACGCTGTTTCCTAAGGGAAAAACAAAGTAAGTAGAAGTGGAAAAGAACTCTAGAATTTTCTGGGGGAGAAAAAAACAAAAAGAAATATGGTCCTTCTTATATAAAATATTGTAATAATAATAATATGTTTGGAAGGAAATAGTGTTGTAAATTGGCACGGGAGTATGATATGAGGAGAGGAAAAGACAAATCCACGTGTCGTTGTGAGCCCCGCCGTTGGCCATATCTGCCGCGGAAAGCAAAACGAAAGCACAGCGCCACGTTTGGCCGAATTATCTGGAGCCACTGGAAGTGGGCCCCGGGGCTTGTATTTCTTGGGAATACACGCCATCATAAGAAAACTACCATACGAATTTTGAAATGTTGTGAACAAATTACAAACTAGAAGTAGTAGTTTCATAGAGTTTCTTTTAAATTGTATAATTCGTTAATCAAAATTATACTACGTAATACTACAATTGAATTAGCCGCTGTGTTGTGTGGCCGTAACAGAAAAAAAGGAAAAAAGAGAGAGCGACGCCACCACCTGCCCTTGGCTATCCGTTCGTCTTTCTCTCTCCCTCAACTAAAACAAGCTAGGAAGAAAAAGGGAGAAAAAAGAGGGGGAAATCCATAAATCGCCGCTTCTTCATCTTCCTTGTTGCTCCTCTTCGTCTTCCTCCGGCCTCCTATTGTAATTGCTGCTTTGGTTCTTTTTCTCCGTGACTTGCGTCTCCCATTCCTCTCGCACCATCCAATCCATCTATCCAACAATTAATCCCCCTTCCTCTCTCTCTCTCTCTTCTCTTCTTCCCCAAATGCTTCTTCCTCGCATTCGCAATCGCAATCCTGCCCTAATCCCCAATCCCAATCCAATCCCCCCGCATTAATCCTAATCCTAATCCTAATCCCAATCCCATGGACGAGTACCACCACCGCATGGGCGCCGCCGCCGATTTCCGCCGGGACCTCGAGGACCTCGTCTGCGACCACCTCGGGGGATGCTTCTCCCCGACGTCGTCCTCGTCGTCGTGCTCCGCGGCGGGGGGAGGGGTCGCCGCGGGCCACCAGCCCGACGAGGAGCCCGAGTCGTCGGCCGCGCGGAGGCGGAGGCGGGAGTCGCGCCTCTCAGCCGGTGGGTCGCGCGCCAGGCCGAGGAGGTGCTCTCCTCCATGGAGCGCGAGGTCGAGCGACGCAACCGGGAGGCCGAGCTCCTCGCGCTCGCCCGCCTCCACCCCGTCTCCACCCTCGACCCCTCCTCCTTCCTCCTCTCTCGCCCACCGCGCCGCCGCCGCGCCCCCAGGCACCCTCCCCGACCGCGCCCCCTTCCCTCCTCCAGATGTGGCGCGAGCTCGAGCACCGCCGCTCCGACGCCGACCAGCCCTTCGACCGCGCCCATCCCCCGACACCGCCGACCGCGAGCGCGTGCGCCAGATCGCCCGCCGCCTCACCGCCAACACCGACGTCCCACCGCCGCCGCCGCTGCCGCCACCACCGGGGAGTGGCTGCGGCGAGACGGAGAGGCAGAGGGTCAGGCTCGTCAGGGAGTGGGTGCAGATGGCCAGCCAGCCTCGCGACTCCCGCGTCGCCTCGCGCAGGGACGACACAGCCGCTGGCGAGAGGGAGAGGCGAGGGGAGCCTCCTCGCCTCCGTGGCCGACAAGCGCGTCTCGATGTCATCACTCGGATGGCCCGAGAGCGCCAACGCGAGCTCCAGGGGATATCAGGGTATCACATTGTGTCCGAGTTCCCTCACCGCAGCCGCAACCGCATCCAGGTTGGTATTTGCATTGCATTGCAGGAATCGGTCATCTGTAATGCCGACGACGGTGCTCTGAGATATGTGTTGCTTTACAGGGATTGCTTAGGGGGAGGTTCTTGAGGAACGTGGTTCTTCCAGTTGAGGAGGAACGACCACCATCCGTGGCGGCGAGGGAGCTCGGGCAGTTGAGGCAGAGCCATCGTGTGTCCACTTTGAGGTTAGCAGGCATTCCAGTTCCAACTTTCTCTTGTAATTGTAGCTATATATATTGATTGATATATCTCTTACATGAATGCGAGCATTTCCGGGATTTTCGTTGTATCCTTTCAGTGCAGATGGATTTTTCTGGTTGTATCTTTTCCACTAACATCTATCTAAGAATGTTGGCGTAGAAAGCGCTGCATTATTTATACTATTCTGACAAATCGTCTGGTTCTTGGATAATTGGTAGACTCGCTTGCTACTTGCTACTCTCTTATGTAGCTTACGACCCCACTTGCACAGCCTCATTTGTTTTTGTGGTCCCCTTAGTATTGTATGGTGTTTTTGTGTGGTACATTATGAGCCCACTGCCACATTACTCGTTTAATCCATTGCTCTTCCTTCTATTGAGCTGTGGTGATGTACAATTGTCTGTTTGGTGCATATGAGCATAAAATTCCACCTTCCACTTCCATTGTGATTAATAACATAATTGACCTAATTTGGGATTTTTTTTTCTAAATTTTAAAAAAGGGAAACTTTCTGATATTATCTACATGTTGATCCCTAGTTGTGTCAATTGTCAAGTAATTTCTATTGGTAATTACCTGTGAATGCCTAGAATATATAGGTTTCCTTTGTTGGAAGCATTATTATTTCAGAAGAAGCGTTAAGGTGATTGTGCATTCTTGGATTGAGGGCTTTAGAGTTGGGTGCATCTGTTGGTTCTTTTAGTTTCTACTGCCAATCCTGCCTGGCAGATGAGTATCAGTCACATATGTGACCGTTACGTTTACTATGGAATGGGTGTCCAATGCTAGACAGTTAGAAGCAGGTACTTGTAAGTTGTAAACCATAGTTGTGGTAGAAGTTGTTTAGAAGGAAGCTTCCATCTGAATTATGAATCCTGTTCAAGTAGATGATCAGACCATTTAAGTACATTGAGGAGAAACTCTGTGCAAGATATGGTTTAGCAGGACATTGTTTTCTTTTTTATGATTTATGCAGGATTTTGTACTATTGTCAAGCTAAAACTTATTTTATACTTAATTCCTACAGAAGCACTGTAATCTGAAGGACTAAAACTAATTTTAAAACTAGAGCATCAAATGAGTATTTTCATCACAGCAAGTATACAGGCAAGGTTTCAGGTTCCAGTTCTACTAATTATATTGGTCCCTACCTTAACTTGTCAGTCTTGCTCTACACGTTAGGGACTGTTCACCAACCAATTTGTCCTAAATGGTACTGTGAAATATATTGATGATGTTGACTAGTAGCACACTATGGAAGTTAGGGCCCCTGAATTGAATCCAGCCTCTCTATATCTTCTTCTAAGAGCCGTCCTAGTAGATGGTGGTACCATCTATTAGCTGGTACCCCAACTGCTTAGTAGGTTTCATTAGTGGTGCTGTTTTAGTGATCTCCTGTTGCTTAAGTGCTCCTTTTATTCATGTTACTGACAACATTTCAACATGATATAACCATTATCTTTATCTTTAACGGTATACTAGCCATGGAATTTTTTACTGCTACATTAAATGATAACATCTTTTATGATTTAGAGTAGTTTGTAAAAGGAGCAACATCAGCACTTTCATTTGATGTGTATATTGTGGTGATTTTTAGAACTACTCATGACCAGTAAATTAGTATGGTCATACCATAGTAGATGGAACTAGAGTAAAATCTAAAGTTTCAAATGCCAAACTTCAAACTGTGTCATGCACTTATGGTGCATGTGGTACATAAGTTAAGCACAATGAAGGACACATTTATTCTTGGTTTCCATACCATGCAACTTTAATTCTTTCTACTAATACGTGAAGTGCAAGTCCACTCACTTTTTGAAATATTAGAACCAGAATTGCTTCTACTGAAGTATAGTTATGTATTATTTGGCTAACATAACACTGTCCATCAATGGTCAGAGTTGCACCTGATGCTGTGAAAAATTCACAATGCCATGCAACATGAAGAATGGGAAGTATGTTCTTGTGCACTGCCGGTTAGGCTTAATCCAGCATCAGATAAACTGATAACAGCAAACTGCCAAAGAATGCATGCCTCTTGCCATTGTCTTTTTTGAGTTCTTTGCACGTAAGGAATATCTATAGGGTTTATGATATTTGCATCCAGCTAATGAAAAATGGCTCAACATGCTTATTTCAGATCAGAGAGTGCTGTAAGTAGTGAAGATGTTAGCCGGTTTGATTCTTCTGTGGCTGAAAGTGTTGGAGTACTAGGTAGTGACGAACCTCAACAAGGGGCTGAGGTCAGGGCCCTCACTGGTACTGAGAATACGACCCAAATTATGCTTGAGGATGTGGGTTTACAGGAGGCAGATGCAGAAAATGCTGCCATAGAGTCACCAAGTGTAGCTTTGGATAACATGGTTGAGATGCATGAAACTCAAGTTGACAATAGGCTGCAAGATGAGGCAGGACGGGATGCAAGATTTTGGCAGCCATCTCTGGACGACTCACTTGATAGGTGGCCCAATGAAACTGCAGAGGATGCTGAAAGAAATTGGGAAGATAATGCAGAGGAACTACACAGTGAAACTATGGAGGATGATGCCAGGGAGCATGATCATCTTCAAGATGAGCATGATGAATGGCATGATGACGAGTCTCATGGTACTGAGAACTGGCAAGATGATTTCCAAGATTCTCCACTTGACATGGGCCCCATTCCTAGAACTGAAAATAGATTCATCCCGCCAGACGATGACAATGTGTACAGCATGGAACTGAGAGAATTGCTTAGCAGGTATATTGACCTTCTGTACTAGAATTTCTTCCAAACATATTCTTTTATTGATATTAAATCTGTTCTTATTCTGAGCAATGACCACGTTTGTACTTTCAGGCGAAGTGTATCCAATCTTCTTAGTAATGGTTTTGGTGAAAGTTTGGAGCGATTAATAAGGTCATATGTTCAAAGACGTGGCCGTGGACCCCTCAATTGGAATCTCGATGCAGCTATTCCAGCTGTGAATTCACCAAACGAAAATCAGGAACAAGAGAGGAATGCTGAAACTCGGCAATTCCAAGCTCCTGTTAACAGACCTGCGCTTGTTATCCCTCCCCCACCTTTGCCACCCCGACAGCCACTATGGCACAGAGAATTGCGTCATAACAACTGGAGCACTAGACACAGGGTACATCACAGAGATCCCGTGCGTTATCTCTTCATTAAAGTTTTGCAGCTATTGCATAATAATTGTTTCTTTATCTGTGCTATTTCAATACCATGCTTTGCAAATCTGTTTTCTGTACACACATTGTTAATATCATGCAATGATTCGTGAACTGTAGCGTCTTTAGAATTTTTTTTCCTTCATACTCCTTTTTCCTAAATGTGCCAGCTGCCATGGGTCCATGACCCATGAGATGTCAGAACCGTGAAATTTATAAGTAACTTTTAATTAGTTCCTTTTGCTTGAATTAAGTTGTGCCCTGTATGCTCATTTAGAGTTTCATCTTCGAGGATTTATTCAGCTTTGTATCCTTGCAGGAATGGGATGCTATTAATGATTTGAAAGCTGACATGGGTAGACTTCAACAAGGGATGAGCAGCATACAGAGGATGCTGGAGGCGTGCATGGACATGCAACTTGAACTCCAACGCTCAGTGAGACAAGAAGTGTCGGCGGCCTTGAATCGCTTTGCAGGACCTGAAGGTTGTACTCCATTGCTCCTTGTTGCATACTGAGATATCCGTGCATCATATAACTGTCTTTGCTAACACAGAGGACACGGCACACCTAACTACAGCTGATAGGGACAATACCTGAATTTCCTTATTATGTTGTTATGCACTTTACCTAGTTTAAGTTTTATTTCCGGTAATTATGCTATTAATAGACATTGTGCATGTTGTCAGTTTGTTGCGTGTTTCTTATTTTTGTCATACAGTAATTTCGCTGAAACTCTGTATGTACAGAAATCACTGAAACAACCTGTTCCTTTTATTTTTCAGGGTATCCGACGGATCTATCTGACGATGGATCAAAATGGGATCAAGTGAGGAAGGGAACCTGCTGCGTATGCTGCGATGCGCAAATTGATTCTCTATTATACAGGTCAGCTTCACAGCTAAACATATCTGATACTAGTGATGTTACTAGTCTCAAACCCTTTTTGTCTGATATACTTGTAAAACCCATTTGGTGATGGTGGCAGATGCGGGCACATGTGTACTTGCTCAAAATGTGCAAACGAGCTAATTCGCAGTGGTGGCAAATGCCCACTATGCCGAGCGCCGATCGCGGAGGTGGTTCGGGCATATTCAGTAATGTAAAGTTGTGGAAATACAGTAGGGAAGGGAATAAAACTGATGGAAAAAGCGAAGTTTTGCTGCACGAAGCTTTGTTCAGGAAAAAGGGGAAACAAGAGCTCTGCTGCTGCTTCTTCTTCATTCTTTTTCTTCTTCCATTTTTGTCTGTCCTCTCTCGTCTTCTTCTTGTGTATCTATCGATCTACTACAGGTTTACATATTTGCTGCCTTGCTGTTGGCCGCAGCGCGAGCAGCAAAGGGCGTGTTAATTGATTGTTGGAAAGAGTTTGCGATGGGTAGGACTGGAGTAAAAAGAGAGCGGCTGCCCATTGTAAGTTCTTTCCCTGTATTTATGTCCTGAACTGAACTGAACAGAAGAGACACTGGCAGTTACTCATATAGATTATTAATCTAATCCCACCTCTTTTGACTGAACTACTGCATTATTATCATGATCTTTCTGCTTCCAAGAAGCCTATGCCTTGCGGTTGCGGGTCAGCCGTGTTCTGATGCTGACGATAGTGGTGTGTGTAGCCAGTATAGAATAGATTAGGTTATTCGGATTATTATTATTATCTACAAAGGATATGTGATGCAGATTGTCGGCTGGGATGTTGCTTGGTTTGACACGCGTGGTGCATTGGCATTGCGCGGTGCCTGCACACATGTAATGTGCGTGCATGTCAAAACCAATGGGAGCAGCTATATTTACTATATTTGTGGTATCACGCTTTTCCCTAATAACTAACTAGTTAAAAAATTATTTTTTAGCTAAAAGTAACTAAAATGTACTTCCTTTGTCCTTAAATATTTGACGCCGTTGATTTTTTAGCACATATTTGATTGTTAGTCTTATTTAAACACTTTAATGAAATATATAAAACTATATGTATACCATAAAGTATATTTAACAATGAATCAAATGATAGAAAAATAATTAATAATTATTTATTTTTTAATAAAATAAACGTCAAATATATTTAAAAAAGTCAACGATGATAAATATTTAGAGAGAGAGGGAGTAGTAAAAAGATGTAACGTCATATTTTTTTAAGCAAGCTGGAACCATCCAGAGGAGAGAGATTTGCCGGATCTCCTTGCTGCTGGTTATACACGGTAAACGGGCTTAGAGCAAGGATAATTTTTTAAGCAATGTAAGACACTTGTGTTGTTACCATCTATTGGCAGTATGGATCGTTGTAATGGCCTAATTTCTTTTGTCGAATGTTGATGTATGGATCATTGCAACAGACTAAGTTATTTTGTCGGTCTATGAATTAGTTATTTGTCTCTGTGAACATTCTTTCGATCAAGTAACAATCTGAATCACTATTGTACTGTTTAGTTCGAATGAATTAGTTCGAATGAATTAGAATATTACACCATTGTTGTTGATAAATCCATCTGCTTTGTGATAAATCACATGATTTATTTTTTTATTGATTGAACATAGTCTTCCATCTATGGTTGACATATAAGTGGCTACTCAAGTGATGTTTACAGTTGATCCTACATAACTTGAAAGATACAATTAGAGAATTAAATGCAGCTTGCTTTGCTAGAGACGGCTTAGAGACAGCATGTACTATCTTATTGTAAATGTCGTCTGTTAACCATCTATAGATGATGTGGAGGATACTAATAGCAAGATGTTTACTCTATTATTGCCCTTGCCCTAATAGTAGAGCTCACTTTCTACTATTAATTTATCTTAAGCCAATATATATAATGGATTAGCTATAAGATTAGCTACAACTATCTTCTCCTCTCTCTGTCTCTCACATATGCATTTAATGTATTTACCTAGGAGCTTGTGTTAAGCTAGCTTTTACATGAGAGCCATCATCTTTGATTTTTTGTTATCTCTCTCCTCCACATAAATTTTAGTAGGCTTATAGTCATATTATACTTGGTCTTATCGCTAACCATCAGGACCCACAAAGAAGCCATCACATTGAAAAGAATTTTAAACAAAGATTTGAATTGTTGATCAATTATCGCTAGAGCCCATGTGGCATTCGATCTTGGGCAATGATAGAATCTGGGCCCACATGTCAGCGAGTACAGATACAGTATATAGATAGATACTAGAAGAAGGAAACAACTCAGCCGCAGCAGTCATCTCGTCTGGCAGTTGAGTTGAGTAGTGTTGACTTGAGATTCATCACATCAGAGTGAGTAAGAGTTTGGAAAATGGGCGGCGGAGGAGACGGCGAGCTGTCCCCGGCGGAGGCCCGGCTGGCGATGATGGAGCTCGCCAACATGATCTCCGTCCCCATGGCGCTCACCGCGTCATCCGCCTCGGCGTCCCCGCCAAGCTCTGGGCGGGAGGCGCCAACGCCCCGCTCGCCGCCGCCGACCTCCTCCCCGCGGGCCACCCGGACCCCTCCGTCCTCGAGCGCCTCCTCAGACTCCTCGCCTCCCGCGGCGTCTTCTCCGAGCACACCGGATCATCCTCCCCCTCCCCGCGCCGCTTCTCGCTCACCGCCGTCGGCCGCACCCTCGTCCCCGGAGGCGGCGGTAGCCCCTCCGGCTCCGGCGCGTCCTACGCCGACTACGTTCTGCAGCACCACCAGGACGCGCTCGTCCGCGCCTGGCCCCTCCTCCACGAGGCCGTCCTCGACCCCTCCGGCCCCGAGCCCTTCGCCCGCGCCAACGCCGGCGTCCCCGCCTACGCCTACTACGGCAAGGACAGGTAGATTAGAATTAGATCAACCAATTAATTATAATCTGCTAGCTGCTTCCTCTCCAATCTAATCTCCATCGGATTCGGACTTGCAATTGCAGGGAGGCGAACGAGGTGATGCTCCGGGCGATGACGGGGGTGTCGGAGCCGTTCATGGAGGCGCTGCTGGAGGGCTACGGCGAGGGCGGGTTCGAGGGGGTGAGCACGCTGGTGGACGTGGGAGGCAGCTCCGGCGCGTGCCTGGAGATGATCATGCGGCGGGTCCGCACCATCCGGGACGGCGTCAACTTCGACCTGCCCGACGTCGTCGCGGCGGCGCCGCCCATTCCCGGTGAGTATGAGTGACGTCATCCCAGCATATCCACTGTGGCTCACGTTCGTCAACATGCTTCACGTGACGTCGATTCATCCACAAGGACTCGATCGTTTCCTTCATCACTACCTACCACGAGTTTCATGAAACAAACTATAGTGAAGTACTTCCTCCGTTTCAAAATGCTTGACACCGTTGATTTTTCAGTAGTTGTTTGACCATTTGTATTATTCAAAAAATTTAAGTAATTATTTATTTTTTTCGTATCATTTGATTTATTGTTAAATATACTTTCATGTACATATATAGTTTTACTTATTTCACAAAATTTTTTAAATAAGACGAATGGTCAAATATGTGCTAAAAAATCAACGGTGTCAAACATTTTGAAACGGAGAGAGTATTTGTGTTTGCAGCCACTTCACGTGTGATGTTTGACATTACGAAATGAATCACGAGACGCCACACAATAATACATATACTACCGTACATCATGCAAGTGAAGCACGAGTTGTACACGTCGATCAAATGTAGGGGACTATTTGTTTTTAGCTAAAATATGCATGGGGCTCAGGGTCATTTTGTTGTGTTCCTGATGCTAAGAGCAAGTTTAATAGTATAGCCAACTAATTACTCCAAATCATCTATAGTCAATTTAATAGCCAATTCATATAATAGTTACCTATAAACATATATTATACAATTAATATCTGGTTCTACCTGTCATATACACATACATCTTGAAGTTCGTGCTGCAGCCGACTACAAATCTGTAGCCCACTACTCTTCTCTCTTAGAGCAAGTTTAATAGTATAGCCAACTACTAGCTCCAAATCATCTATAGCCAATTTAATAGTCAATTCATATAATAGTTGCTTACTACACTATTAATACCTGGTTCCACATGTCATACACACATTATGTTTTGGAGTCCATGCTAGAGCTGGCTACAAATTTGTAGCCCGCTGCTCTTCTCTTTTATCTCTTTAAAATATATTGATAGCTAGCTTATAGTCTACTATTAGAGCAGGTACAATAGCAGACTATTAGTTAGCTGCAAACATATTTGCAAACATATTTTAATGAGATAAAACATAAGAGAGAAAAACAGCGGGCTATAGATCTGTAGCCAGCTGCAGTGCGGACTTCAATACACAATGTGTGTATGACAGATGGGACCATATATTAATAGTATAGTAAGCAACTATTGTATGAATTGGCTATTAGATTAGCTAAGTATAAATTGGAGTTAGTAGTGGGCTATACTATTAAACTTGCTCTTATACCCGTTCTTATCTTTTATTTTTCTCGAAATGTGTTTATAGCTGGCTTATAGTTCGCTATTGTACCTGCTCTAATTAGTGACCATTAAAATTCAGGAGTGAGGCATGTTGGCGGGGACATGTTCAAGTCCATCCCCTCCGGTGATGCCATCTTCATGAAGGTAGTAATAGTATACCCCCCATTTTTCTTTCTGCTTCAGATTCTGTCCAAGAATTCAAACATGTAGTGAATGGCTCATTAATTCCCTTTTTTTTTTTTTGCATCGAATTACGTATGTACAAGAATTAAAACAACCCTGCTAGTTCATTTTTATACGGCATATGTATGCAGTGGGTTCTGACGACATGGACGAACGAGGAGTGCACGGCGATCCTGAGCAACTGCCACAAGGCGCTGCCGGGCGGCGGGAAGGTGATCGCCTGCGAGCCGGTGGTGCCGGACACGACGGACGGCAGCACCAGGACGAGGGCGCTGCTGGAGAACGACATCTTCGTCATGGCCACCTACCGGACCCAGGGCAGGGAGTTGTTTGGGTGTAAAGTTTCTGAAGTATACGGACACACATTTGAAGTATTAAACGCAGACTATAATAAAATAAATTACAGATTCCGCATGTAAAGTGCGAGACGAATCTATTAAATCTAATTAATCCGTCATTAGCAAATATTTATTGTAGCATTACATTGTCAAATCATTTGCAATTCACATGCAAATTGTGTAATTGATTTTGTTTTCCCAAATTTAATGTCCCATACATGTGTCCAAATATTTGATGTGACGTTTTTACTCAAAATCTTTTGGGATCTTTTTTTTTTTATAGTAAATCTTTTGGGATCTAAACAATGCCTTGTGTTTTATACCAGGTTTCTGAAACTATTTTAGGATGGAGAGCGCGGGCTTATCTGTGCTTCTGCCAACGGAGGTGGGTCGTGGACGAATTTTTTTCATTTTTAAATTTTTTTCTTTTAATATTTACAGAAATAATCTATTGGTGCAAAAAATTACAAAAATAGACCCTGCCGCCCTTATACCTGCCGCCCTCTATAAGGACGGCAAGGGGCTAAATGCAATTTTCGCAGCCCTAAAGAGCATTTGGCTGATACTTTTTGCATCTGGGTCCCTTGCCTCCCAACTAGAGGGCGGCAAGGGACCCAGATGCAAAAAGTACCAGCCAAAAAGTGCTAGGCCCGGGCTGGCTTTTTTGCATAGGGGCCCCTTGCCGCCCAAACAGAGGGCGGCAAGGGTTTTCATGCAAAAAACCCTCCCTCTCCCGTCTGCCGTCACCGCCCGTCCCTCCCCCGTTTGCCACGTCAGCTTGCCGCCCTAGTGGAGGGCGGCAGGGTCTATTTTTGTAATATTTTGCGCCGATGGATTATTTCTGTAAATATTAAAAGAAAAAAATTTAAAAATGAAAAAAATTCGGTCGTGGACAGGCAGTGGCCTCTGGTGTTCTCTCCGCTGTTGATGAAGCCGTCTGCTGAAAGGAAGCCCAAGAAAAAGCTGCAAACCTGGGCTTGCGATGGGCCTGAAATTTTTCCGTAGTCACGATGGGCTCAACCGCTCGAGACCGAAGGGCCCAGCAATTTTGGGAGGCCCAAGTAGAGGAGATGGAAGGAGGACACTAGAAGCGGATGGGCAACAAGGCCTTCTCCTCCCGCTCGCCGGCTCCTCCTCGCACCAACTCCGGCGAGCGCGGCCTCGCCGCCGGCAGCGGCGGAGGGGGTGCCATGGACCGGTGGACCGGCGTCCTCAACGTCCCGCTCTCCCAAGGTGGCCCTCCCTTCCGCGTCGCCGCCTCGCTCGTCCTTACTCCGGCCAAAACCCTCGCCGTAAGCCCCAATCCCCTGCACCGTCGTCTCCTTCCTCGCTGGCCCTCTCTCTCTCTCTCTCTAATCCGAGGCCTGATTCTGCCAGGTCCCATGCGCCAACGCGATTCTCTTCACGGGCGACCGCGTCCGGGGCAGCGGCGACCCGGCGATCGAGCGGCTGTCGGACGCCACCTACCTGGCTCGGCTCCTCGCCGGGAAGCTCACCGGGGAGGCCAACGCGTGGGTGGTGGATGCCGCCTGCTTCGCTGGTTCGTTTGCAGTTTACCGAGATCTCGTTCCGTCCGTGGACGCCGTGGGCGACCCCGAGCGGTATGATCCCACTGGCCATTCTGACCTCAAGTTGGTCGTGATGAACTGCTGAATAGTTTGGATTACGGATGACCTGCCGGCTTACCATTCTGGTACGTTATGCTGTCACGGATACTTGTTTTTTTTTGTCAAATTTTTTTCCTACAGTTCAACTGAGAACAGGTCTCTGGTATTTGCTTTGGCAAATTAACGGCACATGGTATCTTGCTATCTACTGGCTCCATTGTACTTGTCAAATGTATCAAGACCAGTGTATTTAGCTATATGACATTTCGACAAAATCAGTCTTTAATGGAGGCCCAGCATAGAAAGTCGTGGAATTTCATCCAAATTCAACTTCTGATCAGTTTCCTGTATCAGATGTCAGAACGAACTACATGATCGTTCCATTGCTGGCCGAATTGCACAGTGCAGATTCAGCGGTGAATCATTCGTAGTCAAAAGGAAGAATATCGCCGTCCACACCAACTTTACATTATCCATCAAACAAATCATTGCTTATACTAACAAGTACTCCATAAGATAACACCATTAGTGGTTCTGTTAGTAAAGTAGTGGCACTATACTATACTACTACTGCTGCCTGCTGATCCGTGATTCCAGCTACACTCTTTTAACTGTTCTTGTCTCACTCTCTGTCGAACACCTGAACCAGTCAAACAACAGTGTGCTCGACCAAGTGGCTGCCGAATTAACAAAGTTAAAACCAGCCCTGCCTTTCAAATCGTTCGGTTGACAAGTTGAGAGATTACTTCGCAGTATCTTAATACGACGTGTCCAAATCGTGGCATACAGTTTGGGGGTAAATTATGCCTCGGAATCCTGTCCGGGCGGCCGCGACCGGATCACGGAGCTTGGACTCTTGCGAACGGTGTCGTTGCTGCCTTTCAGGTTTAATCCGCACGAACGGATCAAACGCTAGACGCCATCGGCGCGAGTCCAAAAAACTACTTTTTTCGGGGGGGACGCAATATCGCCTCTTGAAACGGTCAGTTCAGAGAATCAGAGTCCCAGAGATAGATATCCTTTCTGCAATTTTTTTCCCCCTGAAATGCAATGTGGCATAGTCAGGTAGTAGCTTATCAAATGCGTCAGGTTGTTTGGGGTTTTGCGAAGCGAATGAGCTCGTATACTCGTATGCATTGCGTGGTCACTTCTCGGCGTTGGCTTCAGAGTTCAGAATTCATGGACTTCAGGAGTCCTGAATAAACCGGATTTCTGCATCGGTTTGAACTCTGAAATCGACCTGTGAAGCGAATCAAGCGATAGATTTATGCGTTCAAAGCAATGCTGCTTTCTTTTAGTAATTTCACTGGACAGCGTGACAAGTTGATGGTCATTTTCCTGCGACGCCGATAGAGTTTTCGCTGAACGGGGATTGGCACTGGCTTCAAATCAAAGCAATCGGTGAATTATTCTAGCTGCTGTGCTCGTTACTACCCATGAGACAATTGCGACGGGATGATGTGGATGCCGTGGTTTCTAGCAGGGTACGACAGTGGTAGGCGTGTACTGCTCATTTCTTTACACTGCATATACCAATCGTACTCTCTCTTTTCTCTGCCTGTCTATTCAGCTCCATCCTTGTGAATGTAACCACTTAATTACCTGGCTCTGATAGCAAAATCTCGTATAGGGACAGTTCGCTTATAGACTAATCCAGCTACTGTATGACCCAAGTACTCCAGCGTAGTAATCTTCTGCCACGACCGAGGACAAAATATGTGTATAGAGAGTGCAGATAACTGAGAGAAGTCCAGTAGAACAATACCGTTAAGCAAACACGTTAGTTGAGCCGTTGATGATTGGTCAGTGGTGTATTCTAATCTGGTACCCTATTAAGTATGAGAGCAAAAACTGGACCAAGGTGTACATTATACGGTGATGAAGTATATCTTGGTTCAGTTGGCCAGTTGCATTAGGAGAGGATCAGCATGCGACAGATTAAGGATTTCACTCGATAACAAGCTGGATAATAAGCTAACCCGCAAATTAAAGCGCGTGGCGCGGTACGCGACCTGGCACGCTGTGTGCTGTGTGCTTCCGCTGCCGTGCGGTACGGGTGCGTGTCTGGAGGCGAGGGCGGCCGGCCGGCAGATCCAAAGAGGGACCGACCCAAGATCACGCGCGCTGACGCGTAGCGAGCGTCCGACAAAACTGGATGGGGGCCGCGCGCTCCCGCCTCCCGGGCGTGTGCCGTAGTAGTGGTAGCCCGTAGGACGGGGTCCAAAGCGCAGCGCGCGACGTCGGGGAGGTACTCGGACTCGGGTGGGGGCGTGCGCGTGTGTGGCCGGCACTAAGTTGGCGTTTGGCGCGCGTGGTATACCGTGATCGGGAGCGGGGTCAAGGCGCCGAACAGTGTTTGCCTGGTCCTTCTAGCAAGGTGGTGGCAATCACAATTTTTGGAGTGTTTGCATCCACGGCTACCACAGTAACCGTTGTGGTTTTTTTTATCTTAGTTTTAGGACCTTATCGGTTTGCTGTTGTTGAGGCTGATATTCAGCACAAATCCATCGGTTAGTTTATTTGGCTGAATAAGCACCAGTTATTGGTAGTGGATCCGATCTTTCTGGACATCTTTTTACGGCTGATTATGCTAAACTGAAAAAGCCAACTTTGACTGATCAGCCAAAGCTGTAGGGTTACCGATGAGGACCTTAGTAACCTCTTGATTTTCATTTTGGAAAAGGCTATACGTACTAACTTTTTCTTACTAAATTCTTACTAACACTGATGTGTCATGCTATGAGTGCATCTAGGTTTTTTATAACTTTCATCTACTTAAATCAAACGGTTGAGATGATTGTTAGTAAAAGTTTAGTAAGAAAAATTTAGTACGTGTAGCATTGGTCTTTTATTTTTAGAGTGTATGAGATTTTTACCGCACGGTAACCTACTTACCGTGGTACCTGCTCTCGGTAGGAGTAATCCCTTTCCAAACAGTACAAACCTGTCGCATGGTTTGACTTCGACGTGGAGCTTAGCGGCGATGTGTATCACCTTTCACGGCTTGTAAAGCCTTGAATTTGGAACAGAAACATAGTTTTATTTTACATATATAATTTTAAACGAAATTCGAGATTTTTTTCACTTCGGTTGTATTTCACGTACGACCAGTACGTGACAGCCCCCACCATATATTTTTTTAATATATACATAGAGAGAGTGAGTGAGTTTAGAAAAAAAAAATATACGACATCATATTTTCGCTTATGCTTATACTTATCAGCTAAAATTTAAATTTTTAACCTTAAAATTAGAGCTGATTTTGAATCGAAGTTTATTTTACAGTCTTTGCTTTTAGATCAATAAAAACACGTATATAAAAGTTTAATTCATAAATTATTTTCTATTTACGAATATGCTGTTTGACTTATTTCACCAAACAGCCGAACGATGGGGCTGATAATTTTCTGAATAGCTAACCTACAAACACGAATGGTAATCGATAATTTCCGGCTACCTGATGACTTTTTTACAAGGCGCTAAAAAGGGCTAGGTTGTCAGTTGTCACGTACTCCTACAATCTCTATCAGAGCAAATTTGTTGGCGGCAGCTAGTGTGGCCATGCATGCGTACAAGCTCACGCACGTTCTTGTCCAGTACTGCTACTTCTGCTAGGCTAGCTACTACTTCTCCGTGGGAAACAGTAAGAACACGAAACCGGGACGTGTCAAGCAGCGCTTGAGCTAGCGGCCCCCCTGCTCGCTTGGCGTAGCAGCAGGCGGCGGCGGCAAAAACTCGATCTGGTGACATGACGGCATGCATCGTGGCGCCACGGCCTGCTCGACACGTTGGCGAACGGCTATCGATCGATCTGTTCGATCGTCGTAGCGATCAGCCCAATCCACGCACCTGGTCGTCCGGCACCGCTTCATTCAGGTGGTGTCTAGATTTATGGACTAAACTGTCCCCCTCATATCGGATGTTTGATATTAATTTAAAGTATTTAATATAGATTAGTTATAAAATTAATTATACATGAGAGCTAATTCGAAAGATAATTTTTTAAGCCTAATTGATCTATAATTAGATAATGTTTACAGTAGTATTACATAGGCTAATTATGGATTAATTAAATTCAATAGATTCGTCTCGTGAATTAGTACAGGGTTATGGAATATGTTTTATCATTAGTCTACGTTTAATATTTTTAATTAGTGTCCAAATATTTGATGTGACAGGGACTAGAAAGTTGTAGTCCCATCCAAACACCAATCGTTGACGTTGTATTTCTCCCCGAAATTTTGGTACACTCATTTTTTGAAAGAAAAATATTATTTGAAGAATAAAGAATTTATTAAAACTGAGCTATTGCGCTAACCCCGGTAACAACGAGATAAGGTTTTCGGATCAAATTTGCCAAAATTTCGGCACTCCTCCATCATGCGTTGATCGCTCCGAGAGTCGAAAAAAGAAACAAGGCAGTGCCGAGAATCGAGGTACCAAGTTATACGAGCCCAAGAAAAAAAACGCACGTACATCGTACGAGCCTCGAAATGTACTTGATGGAACTTAAATACGGCAGCACGCTTCATCAAGTATTTCGTCGTGCACCCGTTCCCGAAGCCCCAATGGATGGATACAGTTACGTGGAGTAGTCGGGTACGTAGGTACAAGCGCTGGACATTCCCGACTAGCTATTGTGTAAGGTTATGCATGTGAGTAGTATGTACAAACTTCGAATTGTACATAACACTAGCCCATGAATGACTCCGATGTATGAAATTTTGGAATTATTTGGTATGTTGAGGAAATTAATCCTAAAACATAGTGTTATTGAATTCGGTAAGCTTGAGAATGTGACCGATTTTTTAAGACCCCAAAATTTGATATAGTTTGGTGAGTAGAAGGTTCCGAAATTGCTAAAATTTTGACAGGGATCGGTAAAAACGTGATACTAAGATTTCGTTAGAGCATCACCAACAGTATCCTAAAATTTCAAAGGTCAAGAAATAATTTAATCACATCCTCGATTGATCACCTCTATGTATGAAAATAATGTGATAGGGGATTTGATGGTAGAAGCTTTAAAACAAAGTAAATTTAGAGGATGATATTTTAGTTAATGTACGCATATATGCACGTTTTATAATATTATAAGAAATTGTGAGAAACTGATATGCATTATATTTAGGGTGGAGTAAATATTAACTATTACAAAACTGTAATGTAGATTTATTTATTTTTTTAGAAAAAAACTATATTTTTTATACAAACACATCGTTCGATAATTCGAGAAATATACCCACGAAAAGTGATGGATTAGCTCAGTCCATAACCTGAATCAAACACAACCTAAGTTAGACACCCCAGCCTCGTTGCCGATATGCTATGCTACTCTTCACAGTCGTATAACGCACAGCACACGGCCCCCAGTAGCTCTCGCCCATGTCAGCCCAGCACCCGTGCACGCTCACGCACACAGCCACTGCACAGTGCACGCACACAATGCAGACAGAAGAAAAAAAATAATTAAGCGCGCGATCAATCACCATCTCATCTTAACTCGCAACGCGCCTTGGATGATCAAGCGGCGCCGGGGCAAAAAGTCAGCCCGTGACAAGTGTTAGCTAGCTAGCCACTCTGCAACAGTGCTGCCAATTATGGCCGTGAGATAGCTACAAGATCGATAGCTGCAGACAGGAAGCCAGGCACGCTGCGATGGGAACGTCGTCGATCAGGTATAGTCGATCGTTGTACCACCATTTTGCCAAGTTGCGAGACCAAATTAAAGCATGGACCTGATCGACCTCTCCGACCTCGATCTCTTAATTTACCAGTGAAATGGTGGTCACACACACAGCAGCTAGCAGGCGAGAATCGTGACATCCACTGCACCGCCCGGGCTCGCCGACTTCCCTTTCGCGGTGAGTACACCGTAGCGCCCCCTGCTTGGGACCCAATGTGACCAGTTCGATTTGTCGTGTCAAGCGGCCTAACCTGCTAGCTATAGCATGTGTCCACAGCTAGATGGTACTATATATCAGTACTAATAAGTGTGCCTACACATCTTTCGTGTCTATATGGATTAATTAAGTTATTGTTGTTGTGAATGGGATTTGATCAAAACGTGAAAGTCGATCAGCAGGGCTGTATCGCGGCAACTGTGTGAAACCATGATTTTAACGGGGCATTTTAAATTGTCCTGCGGCTGATTTAATTTGGTAAGCAGAGGTATACTACTGAGAATGACCTTCCACATAAAGCAGTACATACAGAGGATCTAATATTCTAATTCAAAACATGAAAAATTAGCCACAGTCCACAGACCACCTCGTCCCAATACTTTACACATGGACATCATGCCCGGGATAAGATCTGATTTATTTTGATACGGTACAGAGGGAAACGTTTTCCATGGACTAAGGTAAGTACATTAGATATATTTATGTCTGTGCCACAAATAATTCCTCAACAAATTTGTTGGTACACTGCATAAGTTCGCATGTTCAATGAGTGTACAGAATGTGTAATTATGTGAACAGCTGTGTGTTTGAGTTTGTGTTCAAGGTACGGATCGACTTTCTCCCTTGGTGAGATCAGGAAAAAAACAGAAACATGCATCTACGTGTAAAAAGAGTGCAGATTGAGTCTTTCTCCACGTGGTAGGAGAAATTTAGGAATGCCATTTCTGTGGTTCAGTTAACGCAACCATGCCTATCTCGCTTCTCGCCCTATACATCTAGCTATCCTTTATACAGTTATAACTGCCCAACACGACCCCTTTTGAGTTTTGACCGAGATGGGGAGTAGAATATACTCCTAGCTAGTCATCTCTCACTGCATGCACCGTATGTGCCTCTATGGGATAAGTTACACAGATGAATGTCACAAAAGTTGGGAAAAAGGATTTTAATGTACACTTTCTTTTAACACGTGGTTCAAAAAGTTATAAATATTTTTGAAAATATAGATAGCATAAATTATTATGTTGTATGTCCCTCTATAAACATAGAGGTTTAACTTGATCTACGCGAAAAAAGGTCAAATAATTAAAACATGTGACTGTGTGTAATAATTTTCGTGATTTTAATTTGATCTTGCATGTTTATATAGTGATATCTCAACATCACAATCGTCTATGAAGTCTGATTTTTAGAATTTCTTTATAACTATATATTTAGCACGCATGAAACTATGGTGAACATGTTTATTTTACTTTCATGTAATAGTCTCACTATTTTATTACAAACTTAAGTCAATCCGAGCTACAAAATTACTGCATTTAACCTTGTTAATTAGCAAGGGCAAGACATATAACCTAAATAAAATTGGGACCCAAATCTTAATGAGGCTTGTGTCCGAAAAAATGATATCTTAATCTTAATAGAACAATCATTGGTAAAGTCTTATCCTAATAAAACAAAATAGAGAAAATAGCTACAAAATCTACTCTCTTTTTTTACGTCAAATAGTAAGTCCTTTTTAAAAATATAGATAGAATAAATTATTATGTTATATGTCCCTCTATAAACATAGAGAGGTTTAACTCGATCTACGTGAAAAAAGGTCAAATAATTAAAACATGTCACTGTGTGTAATATTTTTTGTGATTTTAATTTGATCTTGCAAGTTTATATAGTGATATTAACATCACAATCGTCTATGAAGTCTGATTTTTAGAATTTCTTTATAACTATATATTTAGCACGCATGAAACTATGGTGAACATGTTTAATTTACTTTCATCTAATAGTCTCACTATTTTACAAACTTAAGTCAATCCGAGCTACAAAATTTACTGCATTTAACCTTGTTAATTAGCAAGGGCAAGACATAGAACCTAAATAAAATTGGGACCCAAATCTTAATGAGGCTTGTGTCCGAAAAAATGATATCTTAATAGAACAATCATTGGCAAAGTCTTATCCTAATAAAAAAAATAGAGAAAATAGCTACAAAATCTACTCTTTTTTTTTACCTAAAATAGTAAATACATCTCAACCAGGGTTTAAAATTTCATTTGAGCTATTTCTATTGGGGCTACCGAATGGACCAAAAATTTGTCTGAGATAATTTGAATTTTTGAACAATTTTTTCCAAATTCTAGAAAAAGGAAATTTGGGCGAAATTTCGAAAACTTCTGTCTGAAAATTTGAATCATGATCTCAACCCAAATCTTTTGCCGGTTCGTACATACGGAGTATATATTATTAATATTACTTCTAGCTCCAGTAATACTAACTTCACTGTTCTATATTAATATTTGATATATTTCTAGGTTTGATAAGAAACCATATGTATTCAAGTTGTATAGTAAGTGAAAAGCTTAAGCCTGCTTTGGTTATATGATTTATTTTTCATTTTTAGAGTCTAATTAAGTCAAAAAGAAAATTTTATAGCTACTCTAATTTCGGCTGTGTTTAGATCCAGGGGTGTAAAGTTTTGGCGTGTCACATTGGATATGCGGACACATATTTGAAGTATTAAACGTAGACTAATGACAAAACAAAGAATCCGCCTGTAAAATGCGAGATGAATTTATTAAGCCTAATTAATCCGTCATTAGCAAATGTTTATAATATCACCACATTGTCAGATCACGGAGCAATTAGGCTTAAAAGATTTGTCATGCAATTTACCCACAATCTGTGTAATTAGTTATTTTTTCGTTTATATTTAATACTTTATACATGTGTCTAAACATTCGATATGACAGGGTAAAAAATTTTGTCAAGCAATCTAAACAGGGACTTCATATTTCACACCGGGACAGCAAAATGCCACAAGTTATTTCATATCAAATCACACGACCCAAGTAACTAGTCCCTACATGCAGCTCGTCAAATCAGGCTAGTAGTGGCTTTGATTAGTGCAAGCCTTCTCTCTGATTACTCTTTGCTGCTTAACGCGGAAAGGGGAAGAGCGAGAGAGAGAGAAAAAAAAAATCTTTCCGGCCGCCAACGGTCACCCCCTATAAGTAGAGGAGCCCATCTTAGCTTTCTCCTCGCAGATGCAATTGCGCGAACACCTCCAAACTCCCGAGTCCCCTCTCCTCTCTCATCTTCCTCTCCACGACGACCTCCGCCTCAGAGCGCCATGGACTTCAGCGGCGACATCGATGATCTGATCTCCCTCCAGCTCCTCCACGATCAGCTGCTCGGGGTCGAGGCCGACGCGTGCCTCCCGGTGGCAGTTCATCACGATGGCGTCGCCGCCGCGTACGCCGAGCAGCAGCAGGGTTTCCATCCCGCGGCGTTCTTGGCGCCGCAGCAGCCGACGACGATGCCACCGGCTGGGTCGTACGTGGACATGGCGAATGATCAGTATATGGGTGCGCATGCCGCCGCTGGCGAGGCGGAGGCGGTCTACCGGGCGGCGGCGGCGGAGCCGGTGATGATACGGTTCGGCGGCGAGGTGTCCCCGGTGTCGGACCCCCGGAGGCCGCCCCTGACGATCTCGCTGCCTCCGACGTCGCACGCGTGGGCGGCGGCGGCGGAGGCGGTGCACCCGTCAGCTGCCAGCTCTGCTGCAGGCGCACCCGAACGATTTCCGGAAGTACCGCGGCGTGCGGCAGCGGCCGTGGGGCAAGTTCGCGGCGGAGATCCGCGATCCCAAGAAGCGGGGCTCGCGCGTGTGGCTCGGCACGTACGACACGGAGGGGGCGCGCGCCTACGACGGCGCCGCCTTCCGCATGCGCGGCGCCAAGGCCATCCTCAACTTCCCCAACGAGGTCGGCTCCCGCGGCGCCGACTTCCTGGCCCCGCCCCCGCCGCCGACGTCGACCCACGGCAAACGGAAGCGGCACGAGACGGCGGCGGCCGACCCGGACGTCGAGGTGATCGGAGAATCATCCAAATCCGTCAAGACCGAGACGTACACATCGCCGGCGTCGTCGTCGCTGGCCTCAATGACAACCTCAACGGTGACATCATCATCCACGTCGCCTTCCCCCTCGTCGGAGGCAGCTGCCTGCGGCGGCGGCGGCGGCGAGCTGTTCGTCCCACCGATGCCGTCGAGCTGGTCGTGGGATCAGTTGGAGGGGTTCTTCGGCATCCTCTCGCCGCTCTCGCCGCACCCGCAAATGGGATTCCCGGAGGTCGCCGTAAACTAATTAAGCGCGCTAATGATCTCTCTAAGCATGATTAATTAGGCGCAATAATCGGCAATTAATTAGTGGCTTCTAGTTCTCGACGGCCTTCGCTTTGGACACATCTCAGGAGATTTGGCTTGGAGCAGTGTACTATACTGTACAGAGGAGAGAAGATAGTATATTAGCGCATGCATGTGACGGGTACTGAATTTGTACGCATCGACATAGGTGTTGGAGATACACTCTAGATATCTTGAAAATAATAAGAGGAAATAATAGTATAGGATGGGTGATAATAACATTGTAAATTAATTAAAGGAAGAGGAAATGTGTACTAGTTTGTTTTATGTTCTTTTCTTGGGATCAGATCGATCAATCGGTGTCTATCCAGTTGTGTTTGCCTTTTTGCGCCATAAATTTGATTATGACTTTCGAGTCTTCAAATAGCCAGGGTAGGAGACATGTTACAACGCATAAGATTTTAGTCATGCATCTAGATGGTGTAAATGCCGTTTGCGAGAAAAAGTTCCATATATATCTTCTGTGCTTTGGATCGACTAGCTAGCTCTGGCCAGAACTGTAGTTTTACATGCAGCTAGCCACCTCGAAATGATATTGTATTTCCGTTTAGATGTCAATTCCTGCAGAAACTGAAAAAATTCTGGTTAACTTCAAGCAACAACCTTATGCCATACAGGTCGATCTCACACTACAAGTCATCATCTAGTACGTGTGCATACGTACTAATCAGTAATCACATACAAGACGTATGCATACATATATCGATTTCATCTACAGCGTGAGTCATGCATGTGTGATGCACACAGCTAGCAATCAAGGTTGAACTGAGTTAGAATTTCAAACGATGTCCACACTTGATTTGATTTTCTTGGACGTGTTCATATGAGCAGTAAGTCTAAACTGTTACCAGTAATTCTGAAAGAAACACACGTACATACGATTGATCTGTACGTACGTGCTTACTATAGGTGTTGGTCTGAATGTAGTGTGTTTCAAACAGGTGACACTGATATACAGTAGCGTACGTGTTTAATTTGTGGATTGCATGTGAATTTTTATGTTGTCGCCAAAATAATGTCATATTGATATCCAGAATGTAAATTCATGCAAGCTTGTCAAACTATATGAGTGGCCAAAGGGTAATACACCTAGCTATAAAAAACTAATGATATACGGAATATGATATCAGAAACAGATGAGGTTTGCACATAGGTAAAAAAGTTTGCATGTGTTTGCTTTGTTGACTACTTGAGTCTTGAGCTAGCATCAACCCAAATTAAAAATGGGCCTTGAACGAAGCTTAAAACCCTTTAGATAAGTCTCATGCATGCATATATGCAATCATGTCAACTCTTGTCAAGATTACGTGTTGGTAAAATACTATTGAGTTATATCGTCAATTCGTCATAAGTCAGAACAGAATCCAGATAGCCATAACAAAGTGAGTTTACTGCCACATGGTTGCTCGGTGTCAGTTTCTTTGCACGACTGGAATAACCTAATCGATCATGATCTAATTTTAATTACATTGTCTAAGGATCGATGTCCTACGGATTAGTATTGGTCACTTGTTATGGAAGATGGCATGAAGCTGCTGCTTATTTTTTTTTCTTACCTAGCTAGGGTACAGAGGAAGTACGTACTCCCTCTTTTTTTAAGTTGTAATTTAGAACACTGATCCAATAAACATATTTTTAATCATTGGTTTTTCTGTCTTATAAATTTATTTTTTAGATAAAACATATATGTCAAAAAGAAAACAATATGAAAGATGCTATTAAGAACACTAATATATACTTTTTGAACTTCGACACGGTCTTCGAGATGCTACTTTGACCAATAATATCTATAAAAATAAGATGTTTTGAATAAAAAAGAGTTGCATATTATGATAGTTTGTTTAATGATAAATCTAGTAACATCAATTTTATATGATTAATCTTTTCTTTTGCTATTAATAGTCAAAGTTAAAAATATTTGACTTGACACTACACTAAAAATGCTTATATTTAGGACGCAGGGAGTACTATATATTTCCATGTATCAAATCCTTCTTTCAATCTGTACATGCATATTAGAGATTAGAGATTCTGCGGTTTAATTATGCATATTATGCAACATTATCTATTTGAGAATGGAGCCAATATATATCTGTGTGTCGTACAAAGAGATGCAGTGAAATTAACATCACTCCCGTGATTTCATATATCACACTACCGCATCCAAACTCAACTGACAGAAAGGATAACTACAGATCGTCTCCATGTACTTGGTCCAGCAAGAAATTTGGTACTGCAGGACAACGTGTCGTCACTGCATGAGGGTGGCTTAGCCTGCATCACTCCAACGAACATAAAGTAAGTTCAGTTTCAACAGTCAACGGCTAGCTCCACGTTGAAGAGATCAAAGTGCTCATCTATAGGGGAACTTTGTTCGTGTAGCATTCACGTGCATCGATCCCGATGCACGAGGTGCAGTATATGTCAGCATGCTGGTCAAGAAATGAAGCATTGATCAATCGATCGACCGGGCCGTTGATGCGTTGAGAAGTATACTCTACTACACGAACAAAGGGAAAATACCCCCATACTGTGGTCGTTTTCCCTTGCTTTCCGTTACAGAAATCAAAACGGAAATGGTTCTGGGCTTCTAGCTAGCTAAGGCGCGTACTCCCTCCGTCAAAAAATAGACAAACCCTGAGTTTTCCAACGTTTAACCGTCCGTCTTATTTGAAAAGATTATGAAAGAAATTAAAATGACAAGTCACACATAAAGTATTAATCATGTTTTATCATCTAATAACAACAAAAATATTAATTATAAGAAAATTTCATATAAGAAGGACAGTCAAACGTTGGACACGGAAACCCAGGGTTTGTCTTTTTTTTTTGAAATGGTTCTAGGCTTCTAGCTAGCTAGGCGCGTATATCTGTGTGTGAAAGAGACAATCAGAAACCATGTTTGAAACATGCTGACCCAAATCACATGTCAAATTGGCTCTGAATCTTCATGGAGCACAGCCGAACAGGCTGCCATAGGACATAGGTACTCCATCCGAGACAGGGTAAAGGCTAAAATGGCCGAAGAATGCACTCGCAGTTTTTCTGACCAAAAGTAATCGCTCTACAACACTAGCCCGTAACCAACACGTCCAAAGTTCGATACGCCCTACTCCCCCCGTTCACCATCAGACTAAAAAAAGCGTACGACGACGGCGGCAGCGGCGGCGTTGGTAGCAGCAAAAACCGACGTAACAAGCCGCAAAAACTTACCGACCCAGGATCGATCGATCGATCAAGAGCTAGCGGCGTCAACCGGGCGAAGAAAAACCAGAAATTTTGACCGCTATAATCATGAGGTGATCAGAGACCGGCCGGTCAAGCTGTTTACGGCCTTTGCAGTGTGCGATCGAAGCAGTAGCAGGGGACCGTGCTGGCCTTGTCGCTGTTGATGCGTTCGTAGGCAGTTAGTTAAAGCGGCACAGGGGAGTTTTGACGTTTCATATCGTACACAAACAATGCTAATGGCAAGGTGCTATTTCATACAGCCTTTTGACAAGTTGATGAAGAATTGGACTTGAGAGAGTAGCTGATGAAGAATTTCGAATGGGTATATATGGTCAGAGCTAGCCAATCGGACATGAGCCGGTTCAAAGTAAACCTGAATGCTGTTTCAGCACAGCCTAGAGTCAATTTAACCATGGTTCAGAAGTACACGGGATTCAAATTGACATCCTGAAACTAAGTTTGCTACTAGTATTATCAGGAGTGTTAATTTAGTAGTGCTACGAAACAATGTTCCAGTAGGCTCTAGAACGAATCTTTACAGGAAATAATATTATTTTTCTGCATATTGAATAAGTTTCTTGAGATTAAATATATTAATCTTCTCTGTCTCAAGTCTCATTATGTCTTTTGTCGGAGCAATTAAAAGTCAGCGTCCACTGTAATTTTGCTGGCTAGTTAGTTGACAGATTGAACACTCGAATGAGGCACAAACCCATAGAATTCACTTCATTTTGGCATCAACTTTCTTCGTTTCATAATCACGAGAGGCAATTCAGAGAATCAGAAACAGAAAGGTGAG
This sequence comes from Oryza longistaminata, assembly GCA_009805545.1. Classification (NCBI taxonomy): domain Eukaryota; kingdom Viridiplantae; phylum Streptophyta; class Magnoliopsida; order Poales; family Poaceae; genus Oryza; species Oryza longistaminata. Next base: position 45,987,202 of record CM020179.1, read on the forward strand.
AGGAAAGCGAGAGGCTTTACAGTACATGGCTACATCATCAAGGTCAAAGCGATAACGATCGAAGGGCGCGGCTAGCTAATCTGCAGTAAATACGCCTGCATTCCAATCTCTCGATCTCGCTCTATTTTTAATTCTTTATGTGTGCAAGCAAAAAAGTCAGAAATCTTGTTAGAGAATCTGCTCACCGTTGGCAGATTGAGGCTGGAACCAGGAGATGATGATGACGACGACGAGCTCTTGCAAGAAAGGGACTGCAAGCAGATAGAGGGCCAAGAAAAATGTTAACCAAGAGAACCTTACTTTGATGTGCATATGTGTCTTGGTCTGATCCACTGTCTCCTGCAATTAACTGCATTCTTACGAATAATTCAATGGTTGACATGCGATCATGAACTGTCGTCAGACGTTGTCAAATCAAACCAATCTATAATCAGGACCCTGGAGAGACGACCTCTGCCGTACATGTACAGTGCCCAGCAGACTATCGAGAGTAAGAGTTTGACTTAAGTTTCTCTTTATTCATGTCGCTCTCGCCATGGGAGAAAAACTAATTAAAAAAAAAAACAACCAAGAACTGTCTGCTGAATGATTGGTACTGCTAGCTTCAACCTTGCATGCTGCACATCGACTACGCGTGCCTGCACAATGTACAGACGCTGTTACGCATGTAAAATACGTTGCCTGAAACTTTGGCATGCAAATTGCGTTGTCCTTGAGATGAAAAGAGGAAATAACAAAATGGTTGTTCCAAACTACAAACAGAAATCTATATGCAAGTACTACTAATATTTTCTGGCAAAGAATACTGAATACGGCGTGCGTGACAAATAATCTCGGACCACGAGTTTTGTACGCGTGCGTACGTGTATCTGAACTGTTGTCCGGCCACAAAACCCCAGCCTCCGAAGATAGCCACACGGCACACTGCAAACCAAACGTGTAGCAGCAGAGTGAGATCGACAGACGGCATCGATCGGCATCCGATCCCAACAACAACATTGACAATCAGAGCGAAACAGGTGTTCCCCGAAGCCACCAGTTTTACAAGTCAGCTACTCCCGCTATTTCAAATTATAAATCATTTTAGTTTTGATCAAAGTCAAACTATTTTATTAAGATTAATCAAGTTTGTAGATAATATAGTAATATTTACAACACCAAATTAGTTTCATTAAATCTATAATTAAATATATTTTTACAATATACTTGTTGGGTTAAAAATGTTACTATTTTTTCTACAACCTTGATTAAATATGGAGCAGTTTAATTTTGACCAAAGTCAAAACCACTTATAATGTGAAATGAAGGGAGTGCAGCTACAGTAAGGGCACCCACGATGGTTATCTATAAGCTCTCTACCAGAGATCCATGTCAGCATATTTTCCTACTTGGAAGATATTAAATGAAAAGAGAGAGCAAAGCTATCTCCTAACTTAGAGATAGTCTATAGAGAAAAACGAGGCAATGCATGAGAGAGCTATAGATACCCATATAGACATACTATTGAGGTGGTTTACCATTAATCAAGTCTATTGCTGAGATGTACATATTTTATAGAGAGCACCTTACTTTACTATTGCGGGTGCTCTAACGAAGTCTCACGCAACGTTGACGTTCTGGAGTGAGCAGTAATCGAGACGCTACGTCGTGTTCCGCAGTAGTCGCGCTCGTAAATCGAATCAGTGATGCGGATCGACGGCATGCGAGACCTTGTTGTCAGTGTCTACAGTAACTGCCCCGCCGTCGATCGTTTTCCGTCGACGCAGCAGCAGTAGCACCGATTTGCGAGCCCATTAATGCCATCAGCTTTGCCGGTTTGAGGTTAACCCCGTACACACGCACGCTCGCTCGGCTCGATCCGTCGATCGGCATTGCTTCTGGCTCTCTGTGATCCCGTGAAACAGGCCAGTGATCTGACACCAAAAAAGTGTTTGCGAGACCAATAATAGGGAGAGATGAGAGCTTGCGAAACATTTTCTGATGCTCCTCGCTGGGTGTAAACGCCGCGCGCGCCGGCAAGGCGCGGGCAGCCGCACAAGTCACAACCTCTGTTGCTACCGCGCACACGTACGCCGCGCCCGCGCGCGCGGCGGATTTTGGCTGGAGGTTGCCGTGATCTGTACAATCCCCGTGGAAACTGAAAACCCGGATTTTACAGACAGGGTCGAAAACACAAACATACCGATTTTTCGATCAAGTTCTATTTTTCAAAAGAAAAATCGAACTGAACTATTAAGTTTTGGTAATATTTGGTTGGATTTTATTAGTTTTTATCGGTTTATCAATAGTTTTCGTGAAATACCGCTCTTGAGCGGTTTTGATCCGATACTCGGAGTCGTAAACTCTCGTGTCACGTACGGTGGCGGCTGGCTGACCGGGTGGTTGTTGGTATGTGCACACGGTTGCCCCGGGCGTTCACCGTTCGCGGCTGGGGGTGGTGTCAGCATGGTGAGATTTTGGGTAGAGAGGGCCGCTACGTGACAGCTTTGGGCCGGGAAATCCGTAGTTATATCCACATTGCAACGAGAGGCCGTCCAGATTGTATATCCCGTTTTGCAGGTGAAAGGTCGTAGCTACCACGTATGAAAGCGAGAGACCGTCCAAGTGGTGTACCGTTTCCAGATGAACAAGGTCGTAACTGGTATCACGTATGGGAGAGCTAGAGAGGTGTACATTAGCTCCGACAGTGGCTTCAGGCCTTCAATTTGGTCAGTTTCAGCCAAAAGCAAATACATTGCCGCTACCAATGTGGTGTGAAATAGATTATCTGATTTTGGTGTAATATTTGAGGGTACATGTAAATAAATTAATTACTATAAAGTGCAAAAAATGTTTTTAGAAAGTATTCTAAGCAACTTGTACACGCAAAATTTTGTAAAATCAAATCGTTTAGAAGTTTGAAAAGTGTATATGTGATTATCTATAATCTGTAAGGGGAAAAGAACTGGGCCTCTGTCCAGGGCATTGGAGATGTGAGAGAAATAGAGAACAAATGCAATGAAAATAGCAGCACTTTGCTGTAGTTGTAGCAGTACTGAACTTTATCACAAATCAAACGGCCGTACAAATAATTCTAAACGGATATGCTGCGTGTAATTCCAAATGCATGTTGTGCAGTGTTGCCATCTGCCATACTCACATTTTGGAGTCAGTCCGTAATTTGGAGTCAAATGTAGCCTCACATTTTGTAGACCCTGTCCAAATGCCTACTATGCATTACAGTGGAGGAGATGTTCTATCTAGAAAGTCAGATAAAATGGCCCTCCATGACATGTGAAATTCACTTAACTCTTTTTCTTTCAAAGCACCAAACTTGGTTTTATCCATAACGAGCAGCTGGGCATCCTATTCACCATAGAATGGTTGAGCCTAAATCAAAGTCTCCTATTTTGAAACAGGAATATGAATTGCCATTATATAATGATAATTTCTTTGGTATGAGAAACGATATTATCGAAACGAGATAGGCAAATCGGCAGGTATAAACGAGTGTATTACATAAGGTGTTACATAAGATCACATGGACTAATACATCATAGTTCAGTACTCTGTAACTTTTAACTTATTCCAGAAACACCACTGATGACACACAACCTAGGTAAAAACAGCAGTACAACTGATGGACAATCGCATAGAGGTGCAATAGGTTCAAATCCACAACCCAGTCTTACTTGCTATCTGCAGAGGCCTCGACTAGCTTGACAGCAGACCAAACTCGCCTGTAAGTTCAATGACACGTCATCAGCGTATGACAGTAAAATTGTGAAAGAAAAAGAATCTTGACATTGCATCAAAGCAAGGTGGAACTCTGCATCCAGTGCCGACTGCCGAATGAAATTGATGTGATGTTTAATGAAATTAAACTAAGTTACACCAAATTTCAGCTGTATGGAATTCAGACAAGGTCATCCGAACAGTCTAGTCCTTGATAATGTCCACAGAAAATAAAAAGGATGATTGTCCAACAACAGCAGATTACAGGAAATTGCATCTACAGAATCAAAGTCTTGAAATTTTGATATATGTTTTTTAAGCTATGTTGAGAAAATTCTTTCAAAGTCATTGCTGAATTCATGTAGATCCAGCTTTGCACATCAATACATTAGTTTTTATGATGAAATACTGCAAGAATCTATCTTATGAGTAGAATGGAACGAGAAATTGGATAAACAATACAATAAAACACATGCAAAATGCTTATATAACCTTAGAATCCCATTGAAAAAAAAAAGGTGAAGGGAGATGCCAACCTTGCCAACTCGGGATTCAGGTAAGGCACAGACTCAAGGGTTAATTGGATCCATGGCATGCCATTACATATTTGTCTAGTCAGAAAAATGCCATTACAATTCGTCTATTCGTAGCCGTACCACTGAAATTTTACAAAATTAGAATCGTGCCACTACCGTCATGTTTTCCATCCATCTCCTTGATTTTTCATCTTCTTTCTCCAGTCTTCTCTCTCCTCTCTAGATCGCCGGCGAAGAGAGCAAACCAAGGAACCCATATCGCCGGCTACTACCGCCTCGACGCCGCCGCCGCCAGCGACGCTCCCCATTGCGGAGCTCGGAGGAGTGCGTCACAGCGTCGCGCTGACGCAGTAGCAGCAGGAGGGCCCTCGCCACACGCGGAGCCATGGGTGGCACGTGCAGCGCAGCCCTAGGGAGGAGGGTGCTCCCCGTGCTGTCGTCGCTGCAGTGGCTCGTGCTCCTCCACGACGCCTACGTCTCGGCCATGCTGCGGCTGGCGTCGTCGCCGGCACGCCCTACTGCACCGCGGGCCAGTATTCCTTCGTGCGGCCGCGGCAGCTCAAGGAGTACGGCGAGAAGGTGCTCGTAGAGATCTACCAGTCCATGCTCACGCATGGCGTCGTGCCCATCCCTGTCCCCGCCGGCGGCCCGGCCGTCACTGCCGTCGTCGCGGCCACAACTATCCGGCTGCCCAAGGCTGCCTGATCAGCAGAACAAACAAGTCCGTTCCTCTGTAATTCAGCTTGCGAATGTAATTTGTTTTCACAGAAAGCATCTCCTCCTGTTTGCGAAAAAATCTGCTCCTGCTCATAGAGAAGAACACGGGAGAAAGAAGGAAGAAGACGGAAAAGAAAGGAGATGGATGGAAAACATGACGGCAGTGTCATGGTTCTAATTTTGTAAAATTTCAATGGCACGGCTATAAATAGACGAATTGTAATGGTATTTTTCTGAATAGGCAAATTTGCAATGGCATGGATCCAATTAACCCCAGGTTCAATAGGGGAAGAGAACCCATGTAGTTTGAGCCATAGAAGGATTATCTTGATACAGTTTGGATGAAGGGCAGACATCACTTATTCACTTTCAAACTACTGTAAGGGATGGAACTGTTTGGTAATTGGGTTGTGTTTAATGATAAAGCAAAGACACAGAGAGAAACTTGATCTGAAATGCTCTGCATCATGTACTAGTAAAATTTAAGCCCTATCTGTTTGCTCTTAGCCTCTGGGAAGCCACAGCTCTCAGAAATGGACTATCAACAATGCATCAATTTAAACACTGCATGACTAGGGTTTCAAGTTTCACTTTTCAATGTATGAAATTTCAGCCAAGCATTATTTCAAAATGAGTAGAAAAACTAGCTCATCAGACAATCACCAGCATAGTAGAACACTCAGAGCAGCCAGAAATGTAGTATCAAATCAAATCAATTGCTTAAAGATGGACATCAGCAAACTATTCCAAGAGCAACATACAGTACAACAGCAAAGTGTGCTATACATAAATGTACATATTTTTCATTCCAACACTGCAGTACTTCCAATGTGTGGTGATTACCCAGTACTTAATAGGCTACATATTATACACTAGATTAGTATCATGGAACAAAATTTCTCAGAGAACAATAATATTTAAAATCACACAACTATTGTACCCTAAACCAGGTTACCTAGATATAGTATATTGCAATAGGTGCTATTGCGCTAGAGCTGGAAACTACCAAATGCAGTTGGAGAACAACATGCATAAATCTGTTGCTCCCCAACTGTTACTCCTGTTATCGATCAATCCTGGGGTTATAGTAGCAGAACTTACATAATAGAAATCAGTAATAAAAGATGAAATTTTGTTGCTTAATAGGAATTAGAACAAAATTAATATGACGATTGAAATGTCCTACCTTTCCCTCACGCAGACTTGGATGCGATCATTCCGGTCTTCCGGGCATAGGCAAAGATCCCGCCTGCCTCAATAACCGGCCCGGCATCGCCGATAGGCTTCAGCTTGTACTGCTTGCCGGATGTGTGGTTGATCATGACGCAGTTATCAAGTTCCACCGTGACCACATCCCCGGTCTTGCACTCCTTCCAGGCTCCAGCATCCGCTAGCTCCAACGGGTAGACCTCACCGGTGGCCACGGAGTTGCGGAAGAAGATGCGCGCGTAGCCCTCGGCCACGACGGCGCGGGCGCCGGCGGCGCCCAGGGCGACGGGCGCGTTGCTCGCGGAGGAGCCGCAGCCGAAGTTGGCGCCGCCGATGATGACGGCGTAGCGGTGGTCTCCTCGCCGGGGGCGACGAACGGCGTCGGGTAGGCCGCGGTGGGGAGGCCGACGAAGGCGAACGAGCCGAGCTTCGCGTACTCGTCGGGCTTGGACGGGACCAGGGTCAGGTGCTCGGCCGGGATGATCTGGTCGGTGTCGATGTTATCCCCCCGACGAAGCACTCGCCGTGGAACCACCGCACGCCGACGTCGAGTCCCCCGCCGCAGCGGCAGCTGCTGCCGCGGCGGCCACGGCGGTCAGGGGGCGACTGTGGTGGCATTTCAGGGCGGGCCGGCGGCTAGCCGCGACCCAGCTGCGGCAGCGGAACGTCCTCGAGGGCGTGGGACCCGGTGCCAGAACGGCCGTCACCGGCGCCGTCTCAGCCAAGGATAGAGCCGGAGCCGCCGCCGCCGCCGCCGCCGCCATGGTGTTCAGTGTGTGAGGGAGGACCCGAACCGTGAGAGGCTTAGGGCCGGGGACCGTGAAGCAAAAGACCATTATGCCCCTTCTCCCCACCGACCTTGGGCCGTAACGAGATCGTGGGCTGCGTTTGGACCGGAACGGGATCGCGGGCTACGTGAGGAAAAAGTCCACTTTGGCTCCCTTAAATGTCTGCCGAATCTAATCTATAACCCTGAACCGCAAAACCAGATAGGACGAATCCCTGAACTATTAAAACCGGTTCAATTTGACTCCCTCGATTGTTTTGTAGGGTGGTTACGCTGACGTGGCACATATGTGGCGGTATTGACTTAGTATTCCTTCCACGTAGCGCTGACGTGGCGGTTAGGTGGCACTCGAATTTAAAAAATATGTGTGACCCATTTGTCATTCACAAAAAAAAAAAATTGTGGAACCCACTGGCATGTGGGGCTCACATGGAGGCGCCGACGATGGGGAGTCGGGGCTCCATGTCGCCGATGTGAGGAGAGAAAGAGAGAGAAGGGAGAGAGGGATGAGAAAGGAGGGAAGAGAGTGGAGGACACGTGGCCCCACATGCCAGTGGGTCCCATAATTTTTTTAGTGACAAATGGGTCCTGCACATATTTTTTAAATTTGAGTGCCACCTAAACGTCACGTCAGTGCCACATAGAAGGAAGACCAGGTTAATACGCTACGTATGCGCCATATCAGCGAAACCACCCTCCAAAACCACCGAGGGAGTCAAATTACACCGATTTTAATAGTTCGGGGAGTCGTTCTATCCGGTTTTATAGTTCAGGGTTATGGATTAGATTCGCCCGACATTTAAGGGAGTCAAACTGGACTTTTTCCGCTACGTGAAGCCCCATTATTATTAGGCCGGAAAGGGATAGTTGGGCCAGAACGGGAGAGCGTGGGCCCATGGCTGTCGTCAGCACACGATTGTTGTGGGGAGAATTTACTCTGGGCTGCTCAGATTTTACGATTTGAATTCTGCTCCGATTTTTTTTCCTAACTAGAAAAATATCCATGCTGTCACAACATATGAAGGCTATTTTAATTTTATTATTGTTATATGGTTTATTTAAAGTGAAATTCGCTATGAGAATTCGCTTGGATATAAATTTTCTTAAAAAATCATGAGCTGCAGTCAGGAGTCTGATCGTCTCAAACTAGCATGCGAGTTTCTTTAAACGGATTTCTATACGACTCCTTTGTATTTTCAAAAGCAAACGAACTTAAAAATCTACTGAAATACGGGTATATATTTTCAAAAGCGAACGGACTTAAAAACCGACTCATATACAAATGACTTACCAAAATACCGGTAAAAACATCTTCAATTTTATAATAGTAGAGATAAAGAGTTGTGCTCCGATTGTGCATCCATGCGCTGATTTGGAGGGAGTGGATATTGCTGCAGTTTATTAGCTGCATTTGATAACTCACTTTTTTTCCGATTTTAAACTTTGATGAATAATGGATAATCGATTTTAAGCTTGTGTTCTCTAAAGTTTTGATGGATAATGATTATGGATAAAATAAAGTCTATAACAATTGACATAAATAAGATATTTAAAAGTTTTTTTGTAAGACATGTTGGTAGACAATGTTTTTGTAAAGATTATGCCATGTAAACACTTAGCAAAGTTTTTATCAAAAACTTGACGAGAATACTTTAAATCGGTCGACCGATGTAAGTTTAAAAAATCGGAACCTACTACTCAGAGTCCCTATTATTCTATTATATGTTCTCTTTTTCTCTCTTCACACGTGTAGCCTGGCTAGTGGCTAGTGTGCCTCTGCATGCACTCTCTTTTGGAGAGAACTCCACGTCGGGCGCCCGATCCGGAAGGAAAATATCGGGCATTGTCTACACCATCCAATCTGAGCAACTTTGCATGCGTCCGTTCGATTGAAGAGGCTCTCTCCATGAGGATGAGGTGGATTTACGCTCAGGCACACAGCCCAAGAACAAAAGATTTTAAACTTTAAAATGGTTTTTCTTGTAAAATTTTATCTAATTTATGATCCGATTACACCGTTAAATTCGTTGTAATTAAATCTTTACAACAAGACTACACATGACTATATTCCATTGAAAAAAGATTTGTCTTTTTTAATGATTTTTAAATATTGCACCACGTTTTATTTAAAGTTTCAACTAGTATTTTACGATGTTTCACCTGTTTAATTTATAAGCGTTGCACTTGGTTTTCTTTTAATGTATCACTAAGTATTTTATAATGTTTTAACAGTTAGTACTTCCTCCGTTTCACAATGTAAGTCATTTTAGCATTTCCCACATTTATATTGATATTAATGAATCTAGATAGAAATTAATATATGTCTAGATTCATTAACATCAATATGAATTTGGAAAATGCTAGAATGACTTACATTGTGAAACGGAGGGAGTACAACTTAATGTTTCACACGTGATATAAAAAATGTTACTATAACATCAAGCTTTTACAAATATATGTGGTGAAGAAATCAGACGGTCAAATGTTTCACTTGACCACCGGTGAAACATTGAGATATAAATGGTGAAACGAAAAATTAGTCACTGAAGCATTTTCTTTTTGAAACACAGCGAAGACACACATTGAAACATATTGTTATCGCGTATGAAACATTGAATGTTAACGGACTGAAACATATGGGTTTTTTTTTCATCAGAATATAATCATATGATATCTTGTTGTAAAGATTTAATTGCAACGGATACAACGATATGATCGGATCATAGATTAGATAAATAGTTTAGGAGAAAAATCATTTTGAATGTCACTAAATGCATGCATGCATGGATAGATCGAGAGGAGAGAGAGAGAGAGAGAGAGTATGTGTAGTTAACTGTGTGAATTTATGAAACATGGTAAATGCATACATTGAACCATGTCTATATCACGCATGAAACATTGAGTTTTTGATAGTTTGAAATACATGTTTTTCTTTTATCAGAATATAACCATACGATATCTTGTTGTAAAGATTTAATTAAAACGAATACAACGGTGTGATCGGATCATAAATCGGACAATTAGTTTAGGAAACAAATATTTAAACAACGGATGAGAGAAGCTATAAACTAGCTAGCTTCTAGCTATAGCTTCGTGCATGAGCCCAATTTTCGTTGGCTCAATCGGTCTACCGATACAAGGCATTTTCCAAAATATAATCATGTAATATATTGTTGTAAAGATTTAATGTAACGAATACAAGTGTATAACAAAACTATAGATTAGATAAAAGTAAATTAGAAGAAAAAAGTTAAAAATTTTGTTATGGAAATTATTATAGAGAGAGGTCAGAGAGACAACGGGTATAGTATCAAGCCAAGGACACGAGCTGCGAACAAAAGGGGAGGAAGGGCATAAGATGTTTTGCGTTTTATCAGGCGCATGATGCGTAGTCTCCTAAAAAAAAGTGAATTGGGGAAAAAGTGGCCGCCCACGTCCGCCGCATGGATCCACGCCCTAGCCTTGCCCGTTGATGGTGGGCGGGCTTCGCCGGCGGCGGGGTGGAGATGGACACCGGGAACAAAGGCACGACGACACCGGTGCTGCTCAACGTCTACGACCTGACGCCCGCCAACGATTACCTCTACTGGCTCGGCTTCGGCGTCTTCCACTCGGGAATCGAAGGTTTGATTACATGCATTCTTCTCCGTTCCCCTTTTATCTCTTGATTGGGCCAAATCTTCATCTTGTTATATTGGTCGCCACTCTGTTGCAAAAAAAGATTGATGTTCTATTTCTCGAACAAATTATCGATCATGATGATGCTTCGTTAAAATAAAAAAACATTTTATTATTCTGCTGTAGGATCAAATTAGATGTTTCAGTACCTATTGCAATTAATTGTAGGGCAACTCAGTTTTGCTCTTGCTGATGGACGTGCAGTAATAATGGGGAAAGGGGAAAACAGAGACAATGTAAGTCTTGGTAGCAAATGGTGGCAAAATTGGAAGGATAATTATGCATGTAGTTAGTTTTAAATGCTATTTTTCAAAGGAAAATGATCACTTATGTCAGAATCTCACGAAGGGAAAAAAAAAACACTAAACCGTGGCCTGCCAAGCAGTTTGCAATGCATAGGAACCTCAAAATGAATCATAGCCCTATTTGGATATATGATTTCTACTATCCGGCTAAAGCAAGCACCGGCGCGTTTAAATTTTTTTTTTTCTTATCGATTATATTTCCCTTTTTACTATCTGACGGTCATGTCGTGATCTAGGTAGTTCACAGAATTATGAACTCAAGTTGTTATTTATTTTTCTTGTCTCAAATGAGCAGTTCATGGCATGGAATATGGATTTGGAGCCCATGATTTCCCATCAAGTGGTGTTTTTGAGGTGGAATCGAAAAGCTGCCCTGGCTTTATATATAGAAAGACGGTGTGGCTAGGCACAACTGACATGTCCCATGGAGAGTATCGCTCGTTCATCGAAAAGCTTGCAGGGAAATACCATGGCAACTCATATCATTTGGTTTCAAAGAATTGCAATCACTTCACGGATGATGTGTGTAAGAACTTGACTGGAAAATCCATACCTAGCTGGGTGAATCGGCTAGCAAGAGTAGGTTGGTATTGCTAGCATGCGTTTTACTTCCTGAATTGGTGAACATCGTAAGCAATTGATTTTTTTTTTTTTTGGCTTGAACCTGTAGGTTCATTTTTTGATTGTCTTCTACCAGAAAGTGTCCAGGTTTCTCCTGTTGGGCGTGTCCCAACTCTTCGTCCAGTAGCTGGTCAGTATCTTCCTAATTTTTCCCTCTATTGTTTCCTTCCAGAAAAAAGAAATCCTCTATTATTATTATATGTGATGTACAATTGGTTGCTATTAGAAATTTATTAACCACCAGTTGCAGTCAATTGATTGGTTTCTTTTCATGATCCAGATGATGATTTGGATTCAATATCCACAGTTAGTGACAACAATGAGGAGGACAAACACTTGCTCCCAGCAGTTAGTGACAACAATGAGGAGGACAAACACTTGCTGCCAGCACCGTCGAATGACCTACATTCCGTAGATGTACCATTAAAGTTAGCCAAAGATGTTCTTTGAATTGTTTCATATTTTCACAAAACATGCCATATTATCATCGCAACTGCTGTAGTCGGGGTGCTGAATTGTTTCTCGAGGTGACTTCATAGGACAACACCGTTGAGCAGAGGTTCCCGTTTGTGATACTGATTTCTTTTTTCAGAGTTTGCTGTCCAAGTAGATACACTGTATACAAATAGGAATTGCCCATCTTTCCAGCTATTTGTTGTTTCACTATCGTACAGTGAGATTGTTGTATCGTCCTTGCTACTTTTTGATGGAATATCGTCCATGCTACTTTGGTAGCAATGGTATGACATTAGTCCATATGTCATGGCAGAGCTGGAATAGACATCGTAATATGGGCTATATACTTCTATTTTTGTATTAGCCTTGTGTAAAAATTGCTTGTATGAGCTCGGAAATGAGAATACACACTATAACTTACTATCATTTTTGCATCATTGCATGGTCAATGATTTGTGTAATCGTGATTGGTTTTGTTGTAGTGCAAATGAGGACAAGAGGCTGCCAAACCTCGATTGATTTCAATAAGCTACACATGAAAGTATAAATAGGTTGTCTACATAATAATATCAGTGAGTTCCTTGCAAAAAAAAAATATTATCAATGAATTACAATAGATTGTTAGGATACATAATTTTTATTAGAGATTATGATTAGAAATTACAATAAAATTGGTCCATCAGTTGGCGCGCTCGTTTGTTCCTTGCCCTTAGCCCTTACATGTAATTTGCATCTCCTTTACAATCTAGGATATTTATATGATTATTACAAAAATTAGTTAAATGACCATAAAACTCTTTCGCACAATATATTAATGGTTTTAAAATTTATAATTTAATATGCAACGGATCTATCCCGAAGTTCCAACCATAGTAGAGAATTCCATTATATTTTAAAATATTGAAAGCCCTTAAAATTTCCTCTTTTCATCTGTCATGCTTACTAGTAAAGGTACTATTCACGTCCATGTTTCTCATATCACTAACCAATATTTAGATAAAATAATATTAATATTAGTGTAAATATTGTAGTCATCAATTGTCTAGTTGTATAGTAACCGCACGGCCTATTTAATCCAAATAATATAGAATGAGATATTTGATCCCAATAATATAGAATGAGAATCGAGTCACTTTATCTAGGTTCCTCTTCTCGATAGTTTTGCTTATAGCCTTGAAGTTATTTCTTTGTTTTTTTTTCCACAAAGCACACAATAGATCTTTAAAAGCTAGATGTGCTCAGGGTTCACCAAACCGTTTTGGATGGGGTTACCGCCACCCCATGGTAAGACCCCACGGTAAGGCGGTTATCGCGGTAACCGCGGTTACGGTGAAAATATGTAGTTAACGCGAGGTATAATGTCACAATATATTTGTAACATATTTTAAAAAACATGATAGGATTTGACCAAATAATTATAGTTTTGTGACATTTATACTAAATACAATTATTGTATTATGTATATACAAATACAACTATTATTTTTTTCATTAATCAATGTAAAATTTCTAGGCGACCAAAGCAAACACAGTATCATTGCTAAGCTATCTTTATCATATAATAAATAGATTATTTTCACCTGTTGCAACGCACAGACATTATTACAACGGTCATTTTGCTAGTAATTTTTATAATAGTAGAAGAAGAGATAGGGATAGATAGAGAAGAGATTGGCTGAGGTTCTTGCCGTATCTTATCTATTTGAATTGGAATTCGCCCTTTTGCTCTATTACTTGTAATCAAACCCTCCTTGTACCGGTTCTGAACTCTAGTGGTAAATCCTTCTTGTACTGGTTCTGGACTCTAGCGGCTTATACCATCTATAGGAGTTCGAGTTCATCCCAAATTATAAACGCAATGTCGGTTTTAACTATACCCAAATTATAAACGCAATGTCAGGTTTAACTAAAAAATCGTAATGTCGAGTTTAACTGAAAATTATTTGAGTCACTGTCCGATCTCAAGCAGGTCTCTTCAGCCAAACTCGATCGAGAAATCTTAGGACAGCTTGGCAGCTTGAATAGTACATATACACAACCCAACAAATGGTTGTATGGAACTAATCTACATTTGTTGCATGGAACTAATTTTTTTAATTCATATTATATGCTACTCACATGATTTTTTTTATTTATGTCTAATTTGTTCTATGATGTGCATCAATTGTCTGACAATTATTTTTGGGCAATAATGGTGAATAACTAAATAATTTTAAGTGTAACGTTGGTAAAACATTTGACATTTTACATTCATAAGCAAAAATCTGGAATCGTGCACCTGACTTTTTTTAGTATGATCTTATTTTCTTTGATCATATTAGCAATGTATAGATTGCAAGTATTTTAAATGAAATATGTTACGTGATATACTTCTAATAATATGCATTAGCACATACTTCTAAAGATAAGATAGAATAACATCTCTTATTACACGACTTATGCATTTGCAAATACTTCTAAAAAAGTGTTGCCTAACACAAAATATATACAATTGCAGATAATGTAAATGGGTCGAACAATATATATAATGTATTATGACCATTAAATTCATAACAAATGTCACATTTATATTCTTTATATAAAAACTATATATAGTTATAAGACTATCTATATATAAATAATAATGCATACAAATCTTATTACCATACAACATCCTAAATACTTTTTGGAAAAAAAAATCTCTCCTGATTTCAAAAAACGAGTTAAGCAACATAGATATATAAAGTATTATTTGTATGTACAATAATTACAAATAAAATAACACAATCTTATATGTGAAAATAAATTATATACGGTGGCTACAGAGCTTGGGCGCGGGTCTACTTACACTAGCTCAGGGTGCAAGCATGAGTGGTCGGAGCTAGTGGCATTGTTATTGAAGATGGAAAAGAGCAAGCAAACAAAATAGAAAAAGGAATGAAGGGACAAATCCTTAATTTCACACTGCATTATGGCAAAAAGAATGAATTGGTATTACAATTATGAAATCCCACTTTTATTAGTAATTACTCTTAATTTAATCATCGGAAACAAAGATGACTATTAAATTTACTAGCTGACGTTTGATATGTTTTTTTTTTTTCTTATTTAGCCGGTTACGAATACGCGTTGCCGTTGTATTCCCAACAAGTGCCAACAATACTCGCATATCCGAACCAAATTTTCTGAAACAAATGCAGGCGGCGTCAACACTCAAGATTTAAATAAATCAATGATGAACATTTACAATGACATACCGGTTATATTCCAGTTACAACGAACAACGCACATGACCACAATACATAATGAATGACGAGGCATCTGCAGCGAGTTTTCTATTTCTCCTGTATGTATGTACTTGCCTATCAGTTTCTCCTTTTTAGTGCCATTTATCACACAACCGAAACCTGGATTTTGCGATAAACTTGCTCATCAGGCTCGGCAAATCAGCAGTTAGCAACTGACGTTCCTCGCTCAAGCTTGCTTCTAGATATCGGAGCTGTTTTACTATAGGACGAAATGGTCGATCATATGGTTTATGACATCGGCACCTTCGCTATGCATAACGGGATCTTTGACCTGTCCAAATTTCATTTATAAGCATGCGTTAGTCTCAGCGCTATGTCAACAAACAGAAACTGGTTGCCAAGTTAAAAGAAAACTACGAGTAAATAATATCGACTCTGTTTGTACACAGCATATAAAAGAACAAGGCTTAGACGGGCAAAGAGATACCTGAATCACACTATGTGCTGCAGATCTTACTTTGCTGTTGTGGAAGCTGACATCCACCTTTTCCCACGACACAAGCTTCAGACCTCTTAAAAGCCGTTCTGGAAATTTCAGAAGAAGTTAGCTCATATGGACATAACACATGGCATAGGAAATAAGAGCAGGTCAGGTCATAATATGGCTTATATGATCACTTGGACAGAACACTTCTGTAGTGCATATTATTGTTCCAATTCGCAGAAAATATTAAAAGCCTATCAGAAAACGAGGACAGTCCAACAACATCATTTGATTTTTGGAACACCATACGCATGTTCTAATATATTGACGGGAAAAGCTTTTGCACATTCACGAAAAAAAAAACATAGTAAACAGACAGATACAATCAGAGTACTGTCGTTGAGCATGGTCTCATTTGCAACCGTACATATGGAGATATGGGCATTGTTACGAACATTGTTAAGTCACATGAATACAAGCAACGTTGCATTCTGTATAGTCAAGAGGGGGGGGCGGTGGGGGGGGGGGGCCATGTATGGGAGATCGCACGCTAGACCCACTCAGCAATGCAGCCATGTCCTGGCTATCCCAAGAGCCTAGCAAACTTAGAAGAAATAGCTTATTTCCATTTCCCCAAAGAAAGAACTATAACTAAAGAAAGAGGTCACCATATGTCATATAAACATGCATAATAAGTAGCATTCCCAAAAACTCTTTTCTTTCACTAGGTAAAAACAACAATCTAATTAGGAAAATATAAAACATGGAATTACATAAACCATGGAAAATAGTTATATCTATAGCACTGAATATTTATCAGAAATACTGCTATTGATAATTTGGGATTACAAACATTACCAAATTTTGAATATAATCATGTTGATCCATTATCAATCAAAACAATAATACAAACCTTCCAACATGCAGCTGTCCACATCAGCAACATCAGTACATTGATTCATTGTTTCTGCTTTGGATAGTTCTTCATATACAATATGTGGGTAAATCTTGCTTCCTGAATCAGTCCACTGAAATAGCAAGAAACGCATATGTGGGAAAAATTCAAGGTTCAGTATACAGGCCAAACTAACAAAATCACAAAAAAGTAGCCATGGGGGTAAACCTTCGGTAGCTCAGAATTTCGCCTGATGGATGATGTTCTCCACCCAACAATATCTTAGTCAACATCAAGTTATGGAATGATATTTTAAACAATACTTAGTACTAAATGTATATTTAGTCTTTTAGTAGTAAAAGAAAAGGATACGATCATGACCAACATTGGAGTATGCAACTCTTCGTTTGAATACTTTCAGAGCAGACCTAAAACAAGAAGTTAATAAGCTTAACAGTCAAATGATTCATGATCCAAGAATATAGATCCAAATGATGGGGGAAAACATACATGAACTGTACGCCCCCCCAATCATCCACCATGCGTAGCAACAATGGAGGCTTCCCATCATCATTGTCCGTAAGAAATAGATGCTTGCCAGTTTTTCCGAATATCAAATGAATGATGTAGCTGGCAAAAGTTTCTATTGCAGTAAATCCAAAAAGGAAAGGAACCTGCGGATTGAATTTCAGAACAAATTAATAATGATATTTCAACCTGAATATAACCAAAGCCATATGTATCTCTACAAAAAGAAGAGTTCTCTGCTGAAAGCATGGTTGATCTTGGCATCACAATATTGATTAAAGAAACCTTAGCAACAGTACTGAGTACAGACTAGCATGTGCTTAATTTGAAGAAAATGTACATGTCCTGGAGCCTGGAGCATGAATGTTCGTGCAAGTATAGCAATTCAGAGTAAGGTAATATACTATATTCATATCACTAAAAGCAAGTGATTGTTCAACCTCGAAAGTTTTAAATAACTTATCAATTCTTGAATTAAGTACAGTAAAACAAGGTTTAAGTAGTACCTGTTTGTTTCCTCTAGAACCAAGATGCGGTGACGCAACAGTTATGAAGTTCACTGCCTCAAGCCCATGTATAGTACCCTTATTAGTGTTGTTCAGATTCTGAGAACTTTGGGATGTTTGTTTAGGTGGCCTATAGAGTCTTCCAATAGCATATCTTGCAACCAATCCTCCAACAGAATGTGCAACAAAAGAGATCTTTCTGATCTGTGGTCTTTTGTTGGTTTCTTCAACAATCTGCCTTTCTAAATTTTGTCATGAATTTGGGAAACAAAGACATACATACAAAGCAAATAAGCAATATGCACAATGAAATCACTGACCTCTTGTGCCAACCGCTCACCCATCACATCAACGCCATCTAAAGTTAGCTTGTACATGTTGCGATTGCTACCTACAAAATTAAAATATCACTGAAGTAAGGTAACCATAATGAAACGGTTCAAAGCAAGAAAACATCCATCTTAATTATGGAACATATGCTGTATGACTCCAGCCTCCAATGCAGTAGTGCAAATACAAAGACACATATGATTGTGCATTGACTGGGATAACAACGTTTTCTACTATATTTGAATTTGTGTTTCACATATGGAAAGCAAAATAATGATTTGCAACAATCCCCTTAATGAATCATAACTTTGTAACTGTTGCTCACAGGTAGGGACATATTCTACAAGCGCAACACACTTTGGTGATCTTGTTGCAATGAATGATTTGGAAAGAGTGCAAAGTTAGGATATTCAATGGTTGTTTGAATTGGACAATAGAGGATATTGTTTGGGTGATCCGTGAGGAATTATGGGTGTGCAAGGCAGCCGAGAGTCTGTTGTAACCGCGTAGAGGGGCATGCTCCCTCTTGCAGTCTTACAAGTAGCCTCTGAGCAAGGAGATCCCAAAAAACATGGAAGATGAGGTAAAATTCCTTTCTTTCCTTTTTTCATTATCAATAGCAGATGATCACCAAAATTGCAAAACAAAAAAGATGGCACCAATGAGAGGTGTCCATTGGGCACATTCCCATCGTATCCCACTTTGTAAGTTGTAACAGGTATTGCTATTAGATAAGAATGCCATAATGGTCTTACTGAAGTATATATAGAAAAGTGACAGTACAATTGCTCACCAAACACCATTCAGAAAAATGATAAACACACTCGCGAATAGGGAGAAGCTTACGATGAACTATAACTTTGTCTGACAGCAACTTTTCAAATTGCTCAGCTCCAAACTTCCAATCAGCTGCACTGCACAGATGAAGAGAGAAAGATCAATGCATGGAACAGACAACCAAAACGATATACAGAAGGGAAAAAAAAACAACCAGTTAGCAACGGGGCTCAGTGATGTACTAATATTAATATATGGCTGAAATGTGCATAAGTATCGTGCTATACTGCAGTGGCGGATCCACTGTTGGGGCTGGTTGGGGCTCCAGCCCCAGCTCTGGCATCCAGAAGAACTACTCCATTTCTCAACTCTCCATGTATCTATAGGTGCTGGTTAGATGTGATAAGCAAGCTAGCAGTCATGCCTGGTGTAGTGGTGTCCAATAGGAGACGATGATGAACATTAATTACTGATTGATTAGCTTTCTTTGTCAATAGGATAATTTGCTAGCGTGAGCCTTTACCATTGATCTCGCTTAATAATTCAGGCAGGAGATCTGTCTCTTTGATTATGGCAACACATTTTTATTTTAGGAACACATATTCACAAAAAAAAGGGTATTTCAACTGTATAGATTTTTTTCCTCGCAAAATGCAAGTGCGAGTAGCATATATAGTAGTAGACCATAATACCATCATTAAGGTATCACCTTTTAACTTTTGGTTTGTTTTTTACTATTTATATGTGGTTTTGCAATTTAATTCATAATAGAGAGTCCATTATACTTTTCATATGTTTATTTTGTACTGTGACTTAGTATAGAGGAGCCCCATCTCTATTTTTATCCTAGATTCGCCACTGCTATACTGCAACCAGGTAGTTAAGCACTGTTGATTCTCAAGCGATTGGTATGGATCTAATTTTGCGTGCTTTGATTGGAAAGGCAGACCTTCCCAATATGAAAGAATGCCATAGCATCTTAAGGGATATCTCTCAAATTCAGTTTGTTAACTAAGTGTATTCCCGAAAAAAAAAGTTTGTTAACTAAGTGCCCAAATCTCCATATTTTCTGTCCACTGTCCAGCAAAACACGCGCGAGCTCGCTGCTCACGCTTGCTATAACGATACCTTGCTGAAGAGAATTCAGATAACACTGAATTCAGAGAGCGCAACTGAACCCATCAGAGAATAAACCATGAAAAAAATAAATAAATACTGAATTCAAAGAGCGCCCCCGAGCCGAAGGCCGAAGCAATTAAGCAGCCAAAATTACGGCATCAAACCAAACGGACTTAGTATCCCGTACCTCCCGACGATCCCGTGGACCATGACCACCAGGTGGTCGGGCTCGGGCCCGACGCCGCCGCCCGGTGCCTGTGCCTCCTCCTCCTCCTCCGCGGCCGCCTCATGCCAGGCTCCTCCCAGGTCACCCATACCTGCCAGGCCAGCCACGCAAGCGCGCGCCGCGAAGGGGGAAGCGAGGAAGGGGGGAGAGGGAAAAGGGAGAGGAGTGGTTGGGGGGAAAGGGGAGGCGCGTATTATAGCGGGGAGGAGGAGGAAAGGAGGCGAGCGAGCTCGGGCGAGTCGCTCGCGTCGCGTAGGTGGAGACGACGAGCGGAAACGGCTGGGAGGGGGGACTCGTCCGTTAGATGGTGACAGGTGGGGTAGGATGTCCGTGTGGGACCCACCTGTCAATGACCTGCGGGGGGCGGGGCGGCGGGCTGTCGCGAGTCCGCGACCTCGCGGGGCGAAAAACTGTTCGGCCTTTTATCAGCAAGGGAAGCGCGAACCGCCAACGATCGGTCCAACCAGAAGGTTGGTAAAATCACCTTTGCTTGCACCTGCACCTTGCATGTTTGGTAAGGAGTACTAGTTTTTCACCTTAATATCTTAAGAGAGATATTTGGCTCCTCATCGGTTGTCCATATACAAGTATTACTTAACTAGAAAAAATATCTGTGCGGTTGTAACGAGTGGAGTTTATTTTAATCTTACGAACTTAAAAACTGACTCATACACGGATGACGTACTAAAATACCGGCAAAAACATCTTCAGTTTTTATAATAGTAGAGATAATAAGTCAAAACAGCTTATTAGAGAATAATTATTAATTTGTAGGTAAAAATTTTATATATGTGTTTTTAACGACTTAAAAATCAACGCTGAAAAAGGTACCACGTTGAAAATATCTTAAAATAAACTTCAAAATTAAGTTTGAAAATTTAAAATTTAGCTTTGGTTTTAGTTTATTAGGACAACCAATGGGACTCTTTGATCGTTTTATTAGTTATAAACCGTTGTGAGTAATACTCGTTGGTTTCATGCCGATCGCCCTATTGGTGACATATAGTGACGTTTCATGAAGATCTATCTATTCAAAATCTACTTGCACATGTTGATAAACTTTTTATTTCTTATTGCAATAGAAAAATTACTTAATATTGGCAGCAATACTTTGAACTTCTTTAGATATATGAACTAATAGTATCGGTTTGATGTGGAGTTCACAAAATCATTAGCTGATCGAAAACTGCTCTGGAGTTGTTTTCAATTTTCATGAAAACCAGTTGAAAACAGAAGTAGTTCAGATAAAAAACTGAAACTAGGTTTTACTTTAATTTGACTGTTTTATTGAGTGGTTTGTCAACTAGAGCCAACTCAAATCTCGTAATTTTACAAAAACCAAATGGTTTTCATCGGTTTTTTCAATCCGGGTGTGATATTTGTCTAACTTAGGTCTCATTTGAACTAGTAGCGGATAAAGATTAATTGAATTTTAATTATTTTAATTTAAAAATGAATTTATCTAATATTTGAAAGCAATTTCTATATAAAAAGTTTCACACAAAATATATTATTTACCAGAGTGAAATCCGTATCTTAATTAAAAAAAGGAGCAGAGGAGAAAATGTATCTTATTAATTAGGTTGGACGAAGCACGAGCGCTTACGATCCAAGGAGGGTGGAAATTGGTGACATCAACAAGCTATATGCGTACCATGGCAGTGTACAGCATGTGCTCACGACGCCTAAGAAAAGGGCGAATTTGTCTTTAATCGGTAGCGTGTAGAAGCAGCACTAACAGCAACAAAATGACCCGTTATTATGCGGTGTCTAGGTCGTACTAGAAGGCACGCGTCGATCATAAATAAATTAGATAAAGCGACAACCGAGGAAGAATTGCATGCTTTGTGGAGTACTGACAAGTGACATTTGATGACTAACGTCGCTTCTCTCTATATCTCAATTCGATGGCTTCCTCTGTTTTTTTTTTCGGATAACTTAACATCGTTCTGAAAACGTAGGATATATATATATATATTCGTTGTGTTAAACTATACTTGTCGCAAAAAGGAAATGGAATTAACAGCATAAGAGCTCAATGTCCCGTAAATTACAAATGAATTAAAGCTAGTGATTGTGTAGAAGGCATGACAAAGGAGTTGATGGTTGACAGCCAGAGCTGATATGATTTCGCCCGATTAATATCGCAACCAAGCTTGTTCAGTGCACGCAAAAATAGTGTGCTAGCCAGGACCACGTAATTGCGTGCACTAATCCTCGAATGCGACCATGGAATAGAATGAACTAGCTAATCATTAGAATCCTCAACGACCTAGAATTCCAATTCCATTTCGTTCGTGTGGATGCTTAAGCCTACAAAATAATATTACGTCCGTATTTTAATATATAGTATTATTAACTTTTTGAAATATGCATTCATCCTATAAAAATATAAGTCATGCTAAAAACCTTTAGTAATAAATCAAGTAAATAATAATAATATTTTTAAAAATAAAATGAATCATCAAACGTATTTTAAAAAGTAAAGTACATTATATATAAAAAAAATTAATGGAGTACTTTGAAATGCCGTTTAATGACCGAGTAATGCTTATGAAATTCCTCTGAAAAAAATGAGTAAAGCAGATGAAATGACCATTTCAAGTAGCCGGACCGTTTCTTTTTGGGTCAGCGTTCAGATTACCCATAGACACAGCCACACAAGCATCTTAATTAACACAATACAAATATTCTCTCCGTTTTTAATACATATGTTATCGTTGGCTTTTCAACGTGCGTTTAACCATTCGTTTCAATCAAAAAATTTATGTGATTATTATTTATTTTATTGTGATTTAATTTATCATCAAATGATCTTTAATATAACTTAAATAGTTTTATATTTTTTTTAAAAAAATGAACAAGATAAATGATCAAACGATTTTCAGAAAATCAACTGCATCGTGTATAAAAACGAATGGTCAAACTTTTTTGAAAAAATCAACGACACCGTGTATTAAAAAACTACAGTGTGTGTAACCATGTGTTTGAGACTTTGAGCTTTGAGGCGATGCGATAAAGGCAGAGGCTTCAAAGTGGACAGCGACCGAGAACGACGATAAGATTTGCGACGCCGCGGCGCCACGTCAAGAGATAGTAGGTGTCCCCATTCGGTAGGCTGTTTGGGACCTTTCGACCACAACTCCCACACACTATCCAGCGCTGGCATCCTCATCACGGCCTGATCAATGATCCCCTCCAGCTGATCGAGATACTAACTAACTGAAATTAGCTCTAACTACTCCGGATTACTTAAGTTGATATGATCACCATGGCTAGATTATCAGAGCATCAATATTTATCTTTGCAGAGCCTTGCAGGCCATGGCTGGAAATGGCAATAATGTTTTTGCTTAATCCTCGTTGATTGGGTCCGTTTCGTCGCATGCTAGGCTATGGATCTTCTTATGTCGTCGCTTAGTTAGAGCGAGGCTAATAATACAGCCCAAATATTGACTATAAGATTCTTTTTAGCATCTTTTTCAGCCTACCTAGTAGTAGGGATTGGGATCACCTGCAGCAGGAATATCGACTGCAGGTTAAACTACTGCATGTGATTACAGCCGTTCATTTTGGTGATGAATGGACCAGATCTTCAGCTACAGTACTGACGCAAAGTACCGAATATTTCTTGCTACAGTGTTCTACAGTATCCGGGGTGCATGTGAACCGTTAGATTCGGATCTAACAGGTGGCAGTGGACTGCATAAGTTGCAGTGATAGTACCATCTGCACCTGATACAAATCCTAGTAGTAGTTAGCTCTTTACCATGACTATAGGACCCACTTGTCTTTCTCATATAATTTTTTTTGGTTCCGGTGTCCGAACCGGCTGTAAGTTTACAGCCCGTTTCTCCTCTCTCTCCTTTTTTTCTCTCCTACAACTCAAGATTTAGCTGGTTTATAGCGTACCATTATACTTGCTCTTATGGCTTATCCGCTTCTCATAGCTTCCACGTCAACTGCAAGACAGGCAGGTACGGCGAGAGGCAAATCATTGGCGGTTTTTGTAGTGGATTGGCATCCAAACACCAGCGCCAAACATAAAACATAGCTGTCGTTCGCCCTGTCCACGATTTCACGAATCCGTATGCACTCCGCTGCTTGAGAGCGGATTGCCAACAGCCAACCAACTGCTGCTGCTCGGTGGGTGCTTAATTAATTTTCGTCGGCGTCGGTGTCAGCGGCGGCAGAAAGCGTTGAAACACCTGAACCGACCACCGGCTCTAATGCCAAACGATGGTCGTCGTGCCGTTTGCTGAGTACTCGGTCCATTTGTTGGAAGAGGTCGCATATTGCATATTGTCTTTTTGACTTGTGTGGCT
Organism: Oryza longistaminata; assembly: GCA_009805545.1. Classification (NCBI taxonomy): domain Eukaryota; kingdom Viridiplantae; phylum Streptophyta; class Magnoliopsida; order Poales; family Poaceae; genus Oryza; species Oryza longistaminata. The sequence goes on from CM020179.1 coordinate 46,011,640, forward strand.
TGATTTCTCTAGCAGTCATGCCTGGTGTAGTGGTGTCCAATAGGAGACGATGATGAACATTAATTACTGATTGATTAGCTTTCTTTGTCAATAGGATAATTTGCTAGCGTGAGCCTTTACCATTGATCTCGCTTAATAATTCAGGCAGGAGATCTGTCTCTTTGATTATGGCAACACATTTTTATTTTAGGAACACATATTCACAAAAAAAAGGGTATTTCAACTGTATAGATTTTTTTCCTCGCAAAATGCAAGTGCGAGTAGCATATATAGTAGTAGACCATAATACCATCATTAAGGTATCACCTTTTAACTTTTGGTTTGTTTTTTACTATTTATATGTGGTTTTGCAATTTAATTCATAATAGAGAGTCCATTATACTTTTCATATGTTTATTTTGTACTGTGACTTAGTATAGAGGAGCCCCATCTCTATTTTTATCCTAGATTCGCCACTGCTATACTGCAACCAGGTAGTTAAGCACTGTTGATTCTCAAGCGATTGGTATGGATCTAATTTTGCGTGCTTTGATTGGAAAGGCAGACCTTCCCAATATGAAAGAATGCCATAGCATCTTAAGGGATATCTCTCAAATTCAGTTTGTTAACTAAGTGTATTCCCGAAAAAAAAAGTTTGTTAACTAAGTGCCCAAATCTCCATATTTTCTGTCCACTGTCCAGCAAAACACGCGCGAGCTCGCTGCTCACGCTTGCTATAACGATACCTTGCTGAAGAGAATTCAGATAACACTGAATTCAGAGAGCGCAACTGAACCCATCAGAGAATAAACCATGAAAAAAATAAATAAATACTGAATTCAAAGAGCGCCCCCGAGCCGAAGGCCGAAGCAATTAAGCAGCCAAAATTACGGCATCAAACCAAACGGACTTAGTATCCCGTACCTCCCGACGATCCCGTGGACCATGACCACCAGGTGGTCGGGCTCGGGCCCGACGCCGCCGCCCGGTGCCTGTGCCTCCTCCTCCTCCTCCGCGGCCGCCTCATGCCAGGCTCCTCCCAGGTCACCCATACCTGCCAGGCCAGCCACGCAAGCGCGCGCCGCGAAGGGGGAAGCGAGGAAGGGGGGAGAGGGAAAAGGGAGAGGAGTGGTGGGGGGGAAAGGGGAGGCGCGTATTATAGCGGGGAGGAGGAGGAAAGGAGGCGAGCGAGCTCGGGCGAGTCGCTCGCGTCGCGTAGGTGGAGACGACGAGCGGAAACGGCTGGGAGGGGGGACTCGTCCGTTAGATGGTGACAGGTGGGGTAGGATGTCCGTGTGGGACCCACCTGTCAATGACCTGCGGGGGGCGGGGCGGCGGGCTGTCGCGAGTCCGCGACCTCGCGGGGCGAAAAACTGTTCGGCCTTTTATCAGCAAGGGAAGCGCGAACCGCCAACGATCGGTCCAACCAGAAGGTTGGTAAAATCACCTTTGCTTGCACCTGCACCTTGCATGTTTGGTAAGGAGTACTAGTTTTTCACCTTAATATCTTAAGAGAGATATTTGGCTCCTCATCGGTTGTCCATATACAAGTATTACTTAACTAGAAAAAATATCCGTGCGGTTGTAACGAGTGGAGTTTATTTTAATCTTACGAACTTAAAAACTGACTCATACACGGATGACGTACTAAAATACCGGCAAAAACATCTTCAGTTTTTATAATAGTAGAGATAATAAGTCAAAACAGCTTATTAGAGAATAATTATTAATTTGTAGGTAAAAATTTTATATATGTGTTTTTAACGACTTAAAAATCAACGCTGAAAAAGGTACCACGTTGAAAATATCTTAAAATAAACTTCAAAATTAAGTTTGAAAATTTAAAATTTAGCTTTGGTTTTAGTTTATTAGGACAACCAATGGGACTCTTTGATCGTTTTATTAGTTATAAACCGTTGTGAGTAATACTCGTTGGTTTCATGCCGATCGCCCTATTGGTGACATATAGTGACGTTTCATGAAGATCTATCTATTCAAAATCTACTTGCACATGTTGATAAACTTTTTATTTCTTATTGCAATAGAAAAATTACTTAATATTGGCAGCAATACTTTGAACTTCTTTAGATATATGAACTAATAGTATCGGTTTGATGTGGAGTTCACAAAATCATTAGCTGATCGAAAACTGCTCTGGAGTTGTTTTCAATTTTCATGAAAACCAGTTGAAAACAGAAGTAGTTCAGATAAAAAACTGAAACTAGGTTTTACTTTAATTTGACTGTTTTATTGAGTGGTTTGTCAACTAGAGCCAACTCAAATCTCGTAATTTTACAAAAACCAAATGGTTTTCATCGGTTTTTTCAATCCGGGTGTGATATTTGTCTAACTTAGGTCTCATTTGAACTAGTAGCGGATAAAGATTAATTGAATTTTAATTATTTTAATTTAAAAATGAATTTATCTAATATTTGAAAGCAATTTCTATATAAAAAGTTTCACACAAAATATATTATTTACCAGAGTGAAATCCGTATCTTAATTAAAAAAAGGAGCAGAGGAGAAAATGTATCTTATTAATTAGGTTGGACGAAGCACGAGCGCTTACGATCCAAGGAGGGTGGAAATTGGTGACATCAACAAGCTATATGCGTACCATGGCAGTGTACAGCATGTGCTCACGACGCCTAAGAAAAGGGCGAATTTGTCTTTAATCGGTAGCGTGTAGAAGCAGCACTAACAGCAACAAAATGACCCGTTATTATGCGGTGTCTAGGTCGTACTAGAAGGCACGCGTCGATCATAAATAAATTAGATAAAGCGACAACCGAGGAAGAATTGCATGCTTTGTGGAGTACTGACAAGTGACATTTGATGACTAACGTCGCTTCTCTCTATATCTCAATTCGATGGCTTCCTCTGTTTTTTTTTTCGGATAACTTAACATCGTTCTGAAAACGTAGGATATATATATATATATTCGTTGTGTTAAACTATACTTGTCGCAAAAAGGAAATGGAATTAACAGCATAAGAGCTCAATGTCCCGTAAATTACAAATGAATTAAAGCTAGTGATTGTGTAGAAGGCATGACAAAGGAGTTGATGGTTGACAGCCAGAGCTGATATGATTTCGCCCGATTAATATCGCAACCAAGCTTGTTCAGTGCACGCAAAAATAGTGTGCTAGCCAGGACCACGTAATTGCGTGCACTAATCCTCGAATGCGACCATGGAATAGAATGAACTAGCTAATCATTAGAATCCTCAACGACCTAGAATTCCAATTCCATTTCGTTCGTGTGGATGCTTAAGCCTACAAAATAATATTACGTCCGTATTTTAATATATAGTATTATTAACTTTTTGAAATATGCATTCATCCTATAAAAATATAAGTCATGCTAAAAACCTTTAGTAATAAATCAAGTAAATAATAATAATATTTTTAAAAATAAAATGAATCATCAAACGTATTTTAAAAAGTAAAGTACATTATATATAAAAAAAATTAATGGAGTACTTTGAAATGCCGTTTAATGACCGAGTAATGCTTATGAAATTCCTCTGAAAAAAATGAGTAAAGCAGATGAAATGACCATTTCAAGTAGCCGGACCGTTTCTTTTTGGGTCAGCGTTCAGATTACCCATAGACACAGCCACACAAGCATCTTAATTAACACAATACAAATATTCTCTCCGTTTTTAATACATATGTTATCGTTGGCTTTTCAACGTGCGTTTAACCATTCGTTTCAATCAAAAAATTTATGTGATTATTATTTATTTTATTGTGATTTAATTTATCATCAAATGATCTTTAATATAACTTAAATAGTTTTATATTTTTTTTAAAAAAATGAACAAGATAAATGATCAAACGATTTTCAGAAAATCAACTGCATCGTGTATAAAAACGAATGGTCAAACTTTTTTGAAAAAATCAACGACACCGTGTATTAAAAAACTACAGTGTGTGTAACCATGTGTTTGAGACTTTGAGCTTTGAGGCGATGCGATAAAGGCAGAGGCTTCAAAGTGGACAGCGACCGAGAACGCCGATAAGATTTGCGACGCCGCGGCGCCACGTCAAGAGATAGTAGGTGTCCCCATTCGGTAGGCTGTTTGGGACCTTTCGACCACAACTCCCACACACTATCCAGCGCTGGCATCCTCATCACGGCCTGATCAATGATCCCCTCCAGCTGATCGAGATACTAACTAACTGAAATTAGCTCTAACTACTCCGGATTACTTAAGTTGATATGATCACCATGGCTAGATTATCAGAGCATCAATATTTATCTTTGCAGAGCCTTGCAGGCCATGGCTGGAAATGGCAATAATGTTTTTGCTTAATCCTCGTTGATTGGGTCCGTTTCGTCGCATGCTAGGCTATGGATCTTCTTATGTCGTCGCTTAGTTAGAGCGAGGCTAATAATACAGCCCAAATATTGACTATAAGATTCTTTTTAGCATTTTTTCAGCCTACCTAGTAGTAGGGATTGGGATCACCTGCAGCAGGAATATCGACTGCAGGTTAAACTACTGCATGTGATTACAGCCGTTCATTTTGGTGATGAATGGACCAGATCTTCAGCTACAGTACTGACGCAAAGTACCGAATATTTCTTGCTACAGTGTTCTACAGTATCCGGGGTGCATGTGAACCGTTAGATTCGGATCTAACAGGTGGCAGTGGACTGCATAAGTTGCAGTGATAGTACCATCTGCACCTGATACAAATCCTAGTAGTAGTTAGCTCTTTACCATGACTATAGGACCCACTTGTCTTTCTCATATAATTTTTTTTGGTTCCGGTGTCCGAACCGGCTGTAAGTTTACAGCCCGTTTCTCCTCTCTCTCCTATTTTTCTCTCCTACAACTCAAGATTTAGCTGGTTTATAGCGTACCATTATACTTGCTCTTATGGCTTATCCGCTTCTCATAGCTTCCACGTCAACTGCAAGACAGGCAGGTACGGCGAGAGGCAAATCATTGGCGGTTTTTGTAGTGGATTGGCATCCAAACACCAGCGCCAAACATAAAACATAGCTGTCGTTCGCCCTGTCCACGATTTCACGAATCCGTATGCACTCCGCTGCTTGAGAGCGGATTGCCAACAGCCAACCAACTGCTGCTGCTCGGTGGGTGCTTAATTAATTTTCGTCGGCGTCGGTGTCAGCGGCGGCAGAAAGCGTTGAAACACCTGAACCGACCACCGGCTCTAATGCCAAACGATGGTCGTCGTGCCGTTTGCTGAGTACTCGGTCCATTTGTTGGAAGAGGTCGCATATTGCATATTGTCTTTTTGAATTGCTAGGCAGTTGATCATGCTGCTCGTAGTCGTAGGCAGTAGTTAGCTAATCGCTGCTCTTTTATATAAGCAGATTTGTGTAGTGGCCATTTACGGACTGCCTTATTGTTGTTGATCACGGTGCAAATGATTGGTAGTTGATGGCCACATCAAATCAATTGCCTCTTTGCACTTTGCCCATTTCATCATTTCCGCTAAAACTTACATGGGTGCTCTAAGCAGGTGTTACAATCAGTTTTGTTCTTGCTGGAGCCGCATGTGTGCTCAATGCCTTGTGCTATGCCGAACTCGCATCTCGATTTCCTGCTGTGGTCGGGGGAGCATACTTGTACACGTATGCGGCGTTTAACGAGCTCACCGCGTTCCTGGTTTTCACTCAGTTGATGCTTGATTATCATATTGGGGCGGCAAGCATAGCTCGTAGCTTGGCAAGCTATTTTGTCCAATTCCTTGAGCTAATTCCGTTCTTGAAAGGCCATATTCCAACTTGGATAGGTCATGGAGAAGAGTTCTTTGGTGGTGTTGTATCAGTTAATATATTAGCTCCAATTCTTCTCATCATCTTAACTACAATTCTCTGCTATGGGGTCAAAGAATCATCAGCAGTAAATACCTTTATGACTACATTGAAGGTAAGGCTGCGTTTATGCTAATATGGGGTTTTCCCTGCACTAGGATGCATAACTTTGCAGCTTTCATGTGTTTAAGCGAGCTTATCTTACAGCATTACCATTAGGCGTTCTATGACTATGAATTATGATATAGAAATTTCTGCACGCACATGAAGGTTTATTTTACTTTGTTGATCAATGAAGTGGTGTTCTTGTTTCCCTGATGCAGATAGTGATTGTTATAGTTGTTGTATTTGCTGGTGTCTTTGAGGTGGATGTATCAAATTGGTCACCGTTTATGCCAAATGGTTTCAAATCTGTTGTAACCGGAGCTACAGTGGTCTTTTTCGCATATGTTGGATTTGATGCAGTTGCTAATTCTGCTGAAGAGGCCAAAAAACCACAGGTGATTTCAGTAACTACTCATATTTGTTGTGTTCATTTGACTCTCTGGGGTTGGAAATAACATTTCATTTTTCCCATTTTATTTCCAGACTATGATAGTATGATTTTTGCTTTAACTTCTCTTTCTGCTCATGCATTCAAAATTCTTCAGAGGGACTTGCCGATAGGTATCCTAGGGAGCCTTCTAGCATGCGTCTTATTATATGTTGCTGTATGCTTGGTGATTACTGGAATGGTGCCATATACTTTACTTGGTGAAGATGCTCCTTTGGCTGAGGCTTTTGCTGCTAAGGGGCTGAAATTTGTTACTGTATTGATCAGCATCGGAGCTGTTGCTGGTCTTACTACAACACTTCTTGTTGGTTTGTATGTTCAGGTATACCTTCCAACTTCTTATCTATAAGTGATCAGTTTTTGCTTTAATCAAATCGATCAACTTTCTGAACATTGCCTTCTTTGAAATCACAGTCACGTTTGTATCTTGGACTTGGAAGGGATGGATTGCTACCTTCAATATTTGCCAAAGTACACCCAACGCGTCATACTCCTCTGCATTCTCAGATCTGGGTTGGTTGTGTTGCAGCAGTTTTGGCTGGTCTCTTTAATGTGCATGAACTCTCTCATATTCTCTCAGTTGGCACGCTGGTATGTAAACTTCAGTTAATATTCGCTATTACAAGTTTACAACACATAACTGTTTGCTTCTTTTTTTTTTCCTCTTTTATGTGTGATGCAGACCGGTTATTCAGTTGTATCAGCTTGTGTAATCACACTTCGATGGAATGACAAGACCACCAGTCGTCGCTCCCTTGGAAATATGTCAATCTGGCAGGAGGGTGTTCTATGTCTTGTCATAATTGCTCTTTGTGGTTTCGTAGCAGGAATGTGCTATCGGTTTAGCTATGCCATTGCCTTCATGATAATAGCTCTTCTCATAGCTGTTGCTGCTGGTTTTGCTCTCCAGTTTCGACAGGTAAGTACCTTTTATATTAGCCAGTAGTACTAATTAGTAGATCCTCGCATACCTACCTCGTGTCATCTCAGATGTGCTCCATAGTCCGTACCAAGTGATCCTTATTGGAGTGATTACATGGATCACCCTCTTTTGTTTTTCTGCTTGCAAATTGCAACCGTGCATGAATGTGTTAATAAACTAAACTGTACATATCGAATCTACTGTTCCAAGGTATTGTACAGTTGTTTATTCAAAATCTTGCATGGCATGCATTTTCAGGTATATGTGGATCCACCTGGCTTTTCTTGTCCTGGAGTTCCTATTGTTCCAATGGTCTCTGTTTTCTTCAATATGCTTCTCTTTGCTCAGGTTTGCATGACTCAACTTCTTGGATATATCTGCATTTTCTTTCTTTGAATTTAAATATGAAAACTTTGTTTGTACCCTCTGTCTTGGTGTCTTGGCTTCTGTTGACTGATGAATCTTCCCAAGTCATAACTGATGGCAATCATTCTACATCTCGCAGCTGCATGAAGAAGCTTGGTATAGATTTGTCATCCTTAGTCTCCTTGCTGTGGGTGTCTATGCCGGCTATGGTCAGTACCACGCAGTTCCTTCAAGTTCAGACCACCCACACCCGGCCGTTGCTTATCATGGAATTCCTTCTGAAGCTCCATGAGCTACTGCAATTTGCAAGCCTCCGACTTCATCCCAAAGTTCATGTGCAATACATCTGGGTAGCCTGGGGCCTATTATTTTCCCCCAGCTGGAATATTAAACCTCGCCTTGTCACCATGCATACTCCATAGTTCCACACTGTACACTGTAAATCGCCAGTCTTGAACGAAGATATTTTAGCTGGCAACATACCAATATACTACCATTCACCATAGATGCCAAAAGGACAGACAAATTGCCCTCCTGTATCTAGAAATAAGGAATCTAGCAAAGTAGTAGCAATTTTTTGTCACTTCTATGTGCTGAAATGAACCTTTTGATATCACTTCTTGTGGGTGAAGGATAGATGATTGTGTTGCTCATTTTTAAATATATGAATCTCACCATATTTTTGTAGGAACTTTACAATAGTCAGATCATTTCTGCTACGAATATCGAACTATGAGAAGTTAAACTTAGGGGTTGTACAGATCGATGACATTTCAAACTATACCATTTTTGGTAAAATTGTTGAAGATATACATACATTTATTTTTTTTTTACCAAACTTTGGTAAATACATAAGCAATCATGCCAAAACATTAATATTGAACTATGAGAATACATAAGGGCTGTTTAGGATTATTTTGGCTACAATTTGAACCGCCCCTTTACACGGCAGTATGTCCATAGTATGTCAGATGTGGATTGCTGGGCCGCTGTTGTTCTTTGCCAATTTTAAACTTACCAAAAATTTGGTATTGCCGAAAAAAATGTCACTCATTTGGTTTGCTACCACAAATTTGGCAATGCCATTTTTTTTATTTCACCACTAGCCTAGCAGGTCTTTAAAAAAATTGGTAGTAATCCAAACAAACATCTTACCAAAATTTTGGCAATTGCTAACCAATGCCAAAAGAATCAACCAGGCCCGAGGCCTACTGCAATAAGCGCTACTACTACTATAGTTTTTTCTTCCGTCTCCACACGCTTCACTTAACTACTCATCAATAATTCTGGGACAGCGATAATTGCAGAATTGCAGTACGTACTAGACTAGTTCGTGCAGTGCAGGTACACAATTTAAGTCACTTAACTCCGGTACTTGCTTCCCGATCCAACTTAACACCAGTACACGAGTACTATCTCCGGTACAGCAACACCGGCCAAGAGACAGCCACAGCGCAGCGAATCGTGAAGGATGGTAGAGTAGGAGGAGCAGCGCGTAGCAATCAATTCATTCCACTGCACCTTCCCGTTCCCGTCCCGTCCCGTCCCGTCCAGCGCAGCAAGCCTCTCCTACCACATGACCCGCTCACATGCGATTGCACGAACGCATCATCATCGCACTCGCGCCACGTCCGGTGGCGACTGGCCGTGGCCACGCCTGCACGCACCACCCAATCTGCCCCCGGTGCCCTGCGTCATATCCATCCACAGGCTGCAAGTGGTTAAACCTGCCACTCTAGTACTCCTTCCGCCCCCATTTTCACTCTAGGCTGTATTTAGTTCACACTAAAATTAGAAATTTAGTTGAAATTGAAATGATGTGATGGAAAAGTTAAAACTTGAAAGTTTGTGTGTAGGAAAATTTTGATGTGACGAAAAAGTTGGAAGTTTGAAGAATTATTTTGGAACTAAACACGGCGGCGCTAGTACTCATTTCGTTCCATTTTAAGTATTTTAAGTATATAGTTGTGATTTCTATGTCCAACCCTTTAATCGTCTATTTTATTTAATTTTTTTATGATTTATATTTTTATTGTTATTAGATGATAAAACATAAATAATATTTTATACATGACTTATTTTTTTTTAAAAATAAACTTTTTAAATAAAGCAAACGGTTAAACGTTGATCTACAACTGTACTAAAAATTGGACGGAGGGAGTACAAATTATACTACAATGCAGTAGTACATACTCCTACTAGCTACTCCATTGAGTAGTAGTAGTTATGGCCCTGTTTAGATGAGACTAAAACTTTTAAGTCCCTATCACATCGGATGTTTGAATATTAATTATAAATATTAAACGTAGACTATTAATAAAATCCATCCATAATCCTGGACTAATTCGTGAGACGAATCTATTGAGCCTAACTAATCTATGATTAGCCTATGTGATGCTACAGTAAACATTCTCTAATTATGGATTAATTAGGCTTAAAAAATTTGTCTCGTGAATTAGCTTTCATTTATATAATTAGTTTTGTAAGTAGTCTATATTTAATACTCTAAATTAGTGTCTAAAGACAGGGACTTAACTTTAGTCCCTGGATCAAACACCACCTAAACAAGTTGAAGAGATTTTGTGGTAGTGTGATACAGATCGATCGTGGCTGGCTCCTCTAGCAACCAAGCAAGGAGACAGGCGTGTTTCATGGCAATCGTTACAGCACGGAGCCCCCGGTGCTCGACGACAAGATCTACGCATTAGAGACGCCGGAGAGGACGGCCGGCCGGTGCGTCGGCACCGGCCGGCCCAGGGGTTGGAAGCTAGCATAGCTCTGGTGGTGGAGTTTGGAGGCTGCGTTGCCTTCGTTTTGCACCGGGACAGGTCTCCTTCACGTGCACTGACGCTTTTGCGCCATGATGGGGTCTCGTCCCCCTTGGCCCGTCGTGAGTGAGACGCAGTGGCTACCCGGTAAAAAAAGGGGAAAAAAATCGTAACCTTCACACCAACCCGACTGTTTTTCTAATTTAACACACACTCACCTCACCAACCTGATTCTGACACAAAGTAAAGGCTAGTATGTTCGTCGGTGAAGAAGATGTCGATCGAATCTGTAGTAGGAGCACTAGTAGATGGGAGTAGATCGTAGTAGAGCAATACGCCAATATTAATACGGAAGTTATACTGCAGCCTGTACGCTTGTACGGCTGTACCCATCACCAGTGCATCAGAAAACGGGAGTTGTTGGGGGGATTTTCAGAAGCTGTGGATGTCTGTATTCTGGAATGCTAGCTCCGAATAGGAAACGTAATGATAGCACATGTATCCTTTGTGTCGGCGAAAGGAACGGGATTGATTTTTGAGGCCACTGGTGTGGTGTGGTGAGCAATCTAGAATCGCTCATAGTTAAACCATGGAGTATGAGTGTGTATGACTAGACGCCACTAAGCCACAGGCTATCAGAAACGACGAACCGTCGTGGGTTAGTTACAATTGGGAGCAGAGAGTGAATTAGGAGTATTTGTTTACTGATAATGACAAATCTCCAACCTTGCAAGGACCAGCATTGGGGAAGGAGCCAATGGCACCACTGAAAGGAATCACCCTCTGTGGTTGTCAGTATGTATAGCACATACGCACATGCAATGAGAGGCGCGGGAGCATCGTAATCTCTACAGTAATTTCAGTTCATGGCGTCTGGAGGAGGAACATTCCAGTTCACATGGAGTGTTTCGATGCATTAAAAGTACAACATATACATTTCACTAACCCACTGGCCTATGAACAGCAGTTCTACTTTTTTTTTTTTCAGTTTCAGGTAATGCACAAGAAAAACACAGATCCTGCATCCGAAGCACCCCTCCAGCATGTATGTTCAGACGAGCTACTCTTGAGTTCATGTCAAGGCTATTCAGTTCCCTGGCCAGCACAAATTCAGCAGGTTTCTAGCCTTGGCCAGGCTGAAATGCTTCAGTACTCGTCATTGCTGTATATGCTGCTATAATGCAATGCTGATTAAATAGCAAGCCGGTAAACTACCCAGTTTAATTTATTTTGCAATCTCTTCGAGCTTTTTGAGTATAAACTTTGTGTTAGGTCTCAATGATGGTGAAGGGCTACAGCAAGCTGTTGCCAACTCGAAGAAAGCATTCAAATTCTTTTCCTTCCCTGACTTCTTGCTCTGCCTGACAAGATCGGAGCTGAATGCATCAGAAATCTTCCTCTCAAGAACCAAATTTTTGAACGAGACAGGCAATAGGATGTCGCGAGGGTTTGGCGTGTTATCCTTTGCTGATTCCTTCTGGGCAAGCATCTCAAGCAGAACTACTCCCAAGCTGTAGATATCAGTCTCTCTAGTGGCATCTCTCATCTTGATCAGCTCAGGTGCCTTGTAACCCTGTGCTGCTGAAGTTTCAAGCATCTCCTGGGCACCAGCAGGATTCAGCAGAAGGTAGAGGCCAAAGTCTGATATCTTGCACTCGTAATTAGCATCGAGCAGAATGTTGTTCGTCTTGATGTTCCCGTGAATTATCGGTTTCTCCAACCCTGTATGCAGGTAATCCAGTCCCTTGACAATACTGATAGAGAGCTTGCAAATTATATTCCATCTTTGTGAATCAACAATTCCCTCTGTTCTCGGTAGCAACAGAAAAACATTGCATGGTTAGCAACTATCACAATGAATGCCAGAAGATGCCTAATAACAACTTTATTGACAAATAATGTTATCCAAAATTCAGCCATCAATTAATATGGTGAATTTTCATCCACAAGCCCAACACTACATAATAAACTGACAGTTTAACTTAATTTATTGAAGATCTAGGTTCAATGATCGAAAAAGAAAAGGAAGATGAAATGCAGTGGTTTGAAAGTAAGCCATTGCTAGTACAAAATTCTGGGAGTTAACTTGAAATATCAAATATGTAAATGTGTGCTCTTCTCTTCAATCAAGAGGCAACAATACTTGTATCTAAAGGGCCTTTCTACAAAAGCCTGACTGATTAATTGAACACGGGAAACTTGTTATATCCTAATGATTATGGTAGTTAAGGGTTAATTAATGACTTCAACAAACATAAGGAGTCAGGACCATGTCACCAGTACACAGTGCTATGTCATGTTTCAAGCTAAACAAGAGTTGACAAAATACTTTTTGCAATCAGCAATTATAGCAAGGCATAGATTAGAATGAACACCATAGGTCCATAGCTATGAGGTTCCGAGCATGACTATCTTCTCCATTCCACTTGGACTCAAATCACTAAAAATTGAGAGTTTGAGACCAATTGTCCTACTGGTTTTCTTATGTCTTCAAACTCTCTTAGAAACTTCACTATGCCTTTTGCATTACAACAAATTCTTGACAGATCTGTTGCAGGCTTGCAGCTTACAGGTATAATTCATATCCAGCTATATTCTCCATGCTCATGTGAGTTTTTAACATTTTAAAAACGCTGTTACTAATTTAAAACGGAATTCCCCTAAAAAATTAAAATGGAGTTGAACTACCTCTTTTACAACAAAAAGTTACTTTTTTAAAAAAAAAATCACGTTGCTAATTTACACTGCACTTTCACAATGGTGGATAACTAGATATAGAAGATGAGATTCGTGCATTGCAGCCTGCGTGCTTTTGATGCTACTCTGCAGTGCAGAGATGACTACTCTAATATCGCAGCATTGCCATCATTGCCTAACATTTCGGGGTGTAAGATCTCTTCTCCTAAAACTCTGACCTTGATCCCCATACTCGAATAGTATAACCAGTCACAGTAAATTATACTTCGAACATTGAAAATTTTGGAACGTAACAAGATTACTACGCAAAGAAGAGCTAAAAACTGCAAAAGGATACGAGAGAACACATAAAATGCTCCACATTTGTTACCAAGAAACTAACAACAAGGCAAGTAAAATAAGCAGAGATGCAGACCAACCTTGCAAGAATCGCCGGAGCGAGCCGGCGGCGTAGAAGGGGTGCACGAGCAGCTTCTCCCCTCTCGGCCCGACGTAGAACGCGCGGAGCGGCACGAGGTTGGGGTGGCTGACCGCGCCGATCCGGCGCGCGGCGGCGGAGGCCTCGTCGGAGTTGAGCGCGCACGCGGGCCGCACGAACCGGAGCAGCACGGCGGCCTCCCCGGAGCGCATCGCGGCGCGGTACAGGGTGCTGTGCGACGACTTGGCCACCACCTCCCCCGGCGCCTCGAGGATGGCGGCGACGGAGAGCGCCTCCCCGCCGGGGAACTTGACGAGCGCGTCCGCCCTGCCGTACGCCCCTGCGCCGGCGCCGCCCTGCGCGCCCACCCCGAGGCGGTCGGCG